>JAIPRL010009945.1:0-16519 GCA_025469235.1 Pemphigus obesinymphae
TTGTGCTTTTTTTATGTATTTACGTTGATATCCAATATTAAGCTTATACCTATCTAATATACCGAAAATGTCATAAATCAGAAAATAATCAAGTCGGAAATCTGGTACATACATACTATAAATTTAGTACATAAATATATTTATATTTATTATTTGGCCCAAGGAGGGGGTCCGGACATAGGGCCCCCCTTGGTTGCGCCATTGGCCTGAGATAATATATACGGTTAGCTCACCTATCCCTATATCTTCCCATGTAAATTCACTACAGATCAGTCGCTCAACAATTATCGATAATATTTTATTTATCGGATATTTTTTCCTATATACGGATATTTTTACCGAGGATATTTTTTCTCGGATATTTTTACAGTGATTCATCACTCGGATACCACACGAGCTTCAAAATCTATTGTTCCCGTTTCGGCTACTTTTAACGCATGGGTATCTAGTTAACCGAAGATCTAGGTGAACGTCACCCAACAACTTGTCCGAAAAAAATCATATGTTTTGCGATTTATCAATTACTGTGCGGCATAGAACAAAAAAAAAACTCAGAATTCAAATTTAAGATAACGCGTAGTAACTGTGAATTGTAATCTCTTTTTTGACGGCTGGATGGTGGGGATCGTTAATCGTTCCTATGGTTATGTATGCCATACGATAACATACGGTTATTTAAAAATAATTGAACAATACTCCTGCTATATTAGAGCCAATTGTGAATAAATTACAAGGTGTAAGTGTTAATCTCTTATTACTTACTTATATACTGTACACAAATTTATTAAAACAGATCATTTAGAATTATAAAAGAAACATAGAGAAAATACTGAAGAGTATTTTAAAGATATTTTTGAAGAAATAACCAATACAGCTAATCACTATAATATTAGACTTGACATACCTCGAACAGTTGGACATCAAAGTTATCGTTCAAATTAATGTAATATTTCATCTGTCGAAGATTATTACCGAGTGTCCATATTTAGACTCCATTATTGGATCATTAAGTTCTAGATCTAATGAAAATAATGAGACTCCTTTCAAATTATGTTGGTTATTTCCCTGTGAATTAGTTAAACTGAAAAAAAAATGAATACCTTGAGATACTCAAAGATATTGAAAATCATTTTAAAATTAATTTTAAAAAATTAATTATATATATATAATTAAAATTTCAAAAAATTTTGAAATTTTGAAAAAAAATTTCAAAATTAATGGCTTTGATGTAATTAATTTGGTATGACTATTGGAAGTTACTTATTGAAGTTAGTTATTGGAAGTCACAAACTTATATAGATGATATAATGTAAGATTATATAAAATTAGTAAAGGAATGTGAATTTTTTCCTGAGATAAAATCTATGTATAATAATATATATATTACATTGCCACCAACAACTTGTACAGTAGAATGATCATTTAGTACATTACGGAAAGTGAAAACATGGACAAGATCTACAATGAGTGAAGAAAGACTTGACGGGTTATGTATGATGAGTGTTCATAAAGCAAAAATTTAAGACAATATTAAAAAATCTGAATATATTTATAAAGTAATTGATAAATTTGGTGTTAAAAAGAGAAATTTACAATTTTTATTTGAAAATTTATAATATTTAAACTAACTCTAAATTGTATTACTGCACTACACACCTTTACATTCAATAAATAGTCTTTATAATTTAAATGTATTATTTTATATGTTTCAGTTATTGGTTTTTATTTATTATACCGCACAGGAATTTTCTATGGGTTGGGATTGATACAAATTGCATTATCTCAAAAAAAAACGAGACAGTATTGGAATTGCAATGCAAAAAATAAATCTAGGTACATTATAAATCATATTTTTCCAGAACTAAAAATCCAATCAGAACAGAACCATTAGAAGTTAAATCATAACATTTTTATTTATCTAAATATTATATTTAAAAAAAATTATAAATAAGTCAAATTTTCAATTTTTATTGATTAAATGATTCTTTAGAAAGACCAAATCAGTAAATATAGAATTTTATCTATACCTATGGATTCAGGGGAAGGACGTGACACCTAATAAAAATTACCTAATATAAGATTATTGCTAAAACCGGTAGTAAATTTAAAAATATTATAATTATTTTGATTTGTACCCCCCCCCCCCGGAAATTTTCCCTATGGGCGTCCTTGATCACTCTATCATTAATATAGATCCCTCGTTATAAGCGAGTAAGTACTATAAGTAGTAATGATACTTTCAAAAAAATCAAGGTATTAATATTATATAATATAATATAAACTTACCTCGACAATAAAAATGACAATCGGACAAATAGGTTGACAGGTCCATAATAAATGACTCATACTTACTATTTATACGTATATATTACAATCCATTTAAAACTACTAGCTAACGCAGATACATATATTTCGACCTTAAGATTATATAATATAATTATGCACTATCGAGAAAACAAAAATAAACATATATCCGCCTAGTTTCCTAGAAAATCATGTATCCGTCCTGTTTCCTGTTTCATTTACTCTTCCCCCGTCTCGACTCGGACAATTTTATTATTATTAATTATGTGCATGTTTCGGGCTTTTAGATTACTTGCAATTATTATTTTAAAATATATATAGAAAGAAGATTACTATTTTCGAATATTATTTATATTTAATTGGTAGGGTATATAACAGTACGAAAACTTATAAACTATGTGTATTTAGAAAAGACGGATGCTAGAGCTGAAATAATAGAATCATATACCAATATATAATAGGATATATTGTATATATGCCAAAATCCTTAAGAATAAGGGCTCACTAATACTAATTTAAAATATATCACGATTAAATAAATTAAATATAATATATATATTTATATATATATATATAAAAATTAACTATTGTAATATTAAAATTATTAATTATAAAAATGTCATATTCTTCTTCTTCTTTTGGTATACTACTTTTAATATCTTACTGACCAACATATTTTTTGACACATCTCTCTACTAATTGCTAATTTTTACCAATTTTCCCTGGGCCTACTGTTATCTACATCACTCCTTACCTGATCTTCTCATCTATTCATTGGACGTCCCAAGGTTCTTTCTCTCTTTGGTACACTACTTTGGATCATATATATCATCACTTATTCTTTTCGACATACATGCCCTACCACTGGAGACGTCATTATCTAATTTCCCCACAGTATATCTGTCATCTGGTACATCTGCTGAAGTTCGTTGTTTTTACGGATTCTATATTATCTAGTCCCTGCATCCCGATACGGCCTAAATAATCTTTTCAAAATTGTCTTCTCCAAAATAAAAAGTTTATTTTATTTGGATTTGAGTAATGTCTACGTTTCAAATTAATAAATATTTTCAAACCAGTAATACACTTATGATAATTACAAAATACATTTTAGTATATTAAAATTTAATTTAATTTAAACATTTCAAAAAAATCTGAACTATTTTGGTTTTTTCGATTATTACCTACCTATATGAAACTCCAAAACTTAACAACGATTTATATATACGGCACGTACTATAGGAGTATAGTAATTGTATACCTATGTCCTATATATTATATATATATATATACTATAAAGGTATTGTATTTTCGAGATTTTCTCAAATTTTTTAAATAATATGCAGCTTGTCAATTTAAAAATGCAAAATAATTATTTTCAGTAGGTATGCGTATACTATTTATTATTTGAGACAAATATGAATTTGAAGTGTTTGCAAAATGTATCAAAAAAATATGAGGCTATTTTAGTGACATTCAACGGTAAGTTCAATTATTAGTGTATTGAAATGAAACATAGCCCTGCATAGTTTACTGGACATTTTTTCAAAATTTTTTGAACTTGAGAATTAATTTTTGAAAATTATGCATTTAAATAATAATTAAAAGATTTAAAATGTACTCGATAATTTCAAAATTAAATCCAATTGTCAAATTATAAATTCACTATAATTTTTTTGTCGAAAAAGAAATTAATAAAATTTTTCAAATAACTAGAGAAAAAACAACCGATACAATTGTTGTCCTACATAATTTTTAGCCATTTAACAATAAACACTGAAATATGGTCCTATTAGACTGAACATCAGTAGCAAAATATTTCTTTAAATACCTAATAAAAATCTTAATTATTATGGTATTCGTTTGTATTGGTTTATATTATATACCTCGAAAAAACATTACTTTTGTATTTTTTTTCTTTTGAAGTAATATTGTTATAAACATTGAAATAGCTATAAAAAAAAATTGTGAAATTCTATTTTCCAAATTTTTGGTATTTAATTAAATTTGACACAAAATGATGGAGAGCATTTCCGGACCTCAAAAGGATCACGACTTTATTTAGTTAATCAGGAGCTCACAACCAAACTTTCCGATTTAATTCCGGAAAACGACATTTTTGGAGCTTCAATGACTAGACTTACATTTTATTTAATTGAAATTCAAATAAAAACCTCTGACTCAACTCCTTCTAATAGCATTTTTATATAATGACTAAATAACTAATTAATTAAAAAACAAAACAACATATTGTGAAACCAATACATTCATTATTTTATGAACTTATTTTAACGGTTTTGCATAATTTATGTTTTGAACAAATATTGTGATTATATTACAATAAAAAAGCTCCTAAGGCAGAACTACATTAAAAATATATTTAAATAATTTTAGATTATTTAATTTTCATTTTTCTTGAAATTTTATAAAAATGTCCTTTACAAAACCCCTTAAAATACAGAACAAATGGACCTCATGGGTCTACACAAATCTGTTTATTTTCTGGTCAAAAACTAGTCATTCTAAAATATAATTCCAACAATCCGAAACGATTACCTAATAATAATTTTTAAAACCTAAGTCATTTAAAAATGATCTAGAAAACAGTAGGCCCGTGGAGAATTGTCAGAAATTGGCAACAAGCAGAGAGAAGTGTCAAGAAATATGTTGGTCAGTAAGATCTTAAAGGTAGTATAACAAAAGAAGAAGAAGAATAAAACATTTTTAGAATTAATAATTTTAATTTTACAATAGTTAATATAGTATAGTAATAATATAGTATAAATAGTTATATATTATATTTAATTTATTTGATCGTGATATATTTTAAATCAGTATTAGTGAGCCCTTAAACTTAGGAATCTTGGAATATGTACATTATTACGGAATTTTTATTAATATTTTTGAGTTCGAACTAGGAATGAGTGATTAAATCAATTATTCATGACTAATTATAAATTGTATTTCTACATAAAGTATATTATATTTTCCTAGAGTCGGAGCTAAACATTTGTATTAGCTAGTTCTAATTATTGTAGATGGGTTGCGATATATATGTAAGTGTGAGTTATTTATTATGCACCTATCAATACTATTTGACAACTGACGTTTTGTTCATTATTAAGGTAGATATATTATTTAACATGATATTATTAACTTTTTTTTTGAAAAATACTACCGATACTACTTACATGTACTTGCCACTATAACGAGGGGCACTATATAATTTACAATTGTACTTCATCATCTATCTATAGTTCTGAATTTAATCTTTAAATTGGATACTCAGATTCTTACAGTGTATATAATTTTATTGCTCGTCTTTCACACGATTCACCTCAAATAAGTTAATAAGAATTTGATTTTTAATATCTACAAAAAATGTTTTTATTATATTTCCAAATTTAAAAGTACCTTTTGACTGATAAACAGAAGTTATATGAAAAGTAATTGATTAAAATACTAAATTTTAGTATCATAAATATTTTATATACATATATATTTTATAATTTTTATAAACATATTTATATTATGAATATAATATCTAACCTCACGCTAGCAGAGTAACTTTCGAAAATGGTCAAAAATAAACTATACAACAATTTAGATTAATTAACTCATTGGTCATTTTTGGATCATTTTCAAAATTTGTTGGACCTAGGTAAAATGTATACGAATTTTTTAAAATGCTCGGCCAATTTCACGTACCGTTATTACATTATTATACATTATTTCGTAAGATACACTACTTTTTCATTTTATATTATATATTGTAAGTTATAAATTTTATTATTATTAATTATATAAAACCAAATATATTATACGTTTCAATCTAAAAATGAACAGTGATTTATTTTTATTAATTTATTGAAAAACATTTATTAAGGATAGACAAATAATTATGTAAATACATACTATGTATACTACACAATATGAATATATTATATTTTATTTATGTTATAACTATAATAATATAGGTAGTAACATTAAAATTTATACGACTATAAGCATATGGTCATACATATATATATATATATATATATATATAGGTATAGACAGAGAGTTGTCCTTATCGTATAAATGAGGAATTTTTTTTAGGATTCATGTTTGGGCTACCACTAAAATTTGTTCATAATTATAAAAAATAACGGCTGTTAAGTTTTATAAAAGTTGGTCAATTCTGTTGTGTGCCTCAAAGGCATTTATGTTTCAAAAAATAAGTTTTTTTGGTTTTTTGCAATTACGACCTAAAATATTTAAAATTGGGAAAAAATTACAAACTAGTATATTTTTTCAATTAAATTTTCTATAATAATTGTATCTTGTACCTTTTTCATTAAAACGACTCATTCACACACAAAGTAACAAAAACTTATTTTTAGGGAATTTTGTATACCTCTTCAATTTGTGTCATATATGTTAAAAAACATATTAAAATTTTTTTTTATAAAAATGAAGAACAAAGTTTACAAACAAAAATTGCTCTGTAATTTTATTCTTTATCTTCAGCACAAATACAGTGGACCTACTTACTGCATAAGATGCAATGAATCCACTCATCCATTGATATTGAATAGGTACTATTCATATATTTCGGACGTTCCCACTTTGCCCCAAACATGTATATTGTATAAATTGTACATTTTTAAACTCATATTAAAAACTAAACATTTTAAATATTTTACAAAACTTAGGCAATACAATATTAAAAATATTATTTATTAATAATATAATTAATATTTTATATATAATAAATAAATAAAAATACATTTCAAAAATAAAATGATAATTATTTTATAAATCAGTTGATATCGAACAATTTAACAATTATTTGTTTATAATTCATAAGATAATGAATATATGGATATAAAACTCTTATTCCATAATTGTATATGACTGGAGAAATTATAAATCCAACTTTAAAATGATAATAATTAACCCAAGAAGTAAATATAGAGATGTCCCCGCAATACCCCGATACCCTGATTTGACCCCACGTTTCCCTACCTATTTATTAAAATAATACAAATACAAATAATTTTTCGACGAATTCGATGTATTAATTTATATTATATTCTAATATATACAGTCAAAGTCTCGTGAACTTTTTTTTCAGGATTCGTATTTTAGTTTCGACGCTAGATTATATTTATTTTTGTATGTTGTGTGGTGGGTGTTATATTTTCATGCTCAACCTTTGTGACCCACAGACATTCGTCGACAACTTTAAATTTATATTGATATCTGATTCCGAATGAAGTATTAATTGATAATATTTTTATTAAATCTAAACAGGTATAGGTAGCAGGTGCCTAAATACTTTTTAAATATAGGTATATTATCAATTATATTTTAATGTAAAAATTATAGATTTTGATTAGGTACCTACACCGTTAATTGGATTATTGTGGACTAATATATATAACAAATACGTATACCTAACTAATATTACATGATTTAGATACTAGAAACTTTGAAAAAGTTAGAAGTAAGGGTACCTTAATTATAAAATAAACGTATAATATACATTTGTATAAAATCAAAAAATTCAATTTTTCAAAAATATATGGGTACTTTTATTTTTTATACCTACGTATTTCGATAACGAAGATAAAGGATAAAGGAGTTGATATGTAGGTACTGAAGATGATAACATCGTTATCCAGATACGTATATACAAAATAAAAGTATATATTTTTGTAGAATATTCTTTCTTTAGATTTTATAAATTAAAAATCCAAAAGTCCAAAAGTACCTACTCCGAATCATACAGCCGACGGCTAGCTGAGTCGATAGAGCACGAGACTCTTAATCTCGGGTTCGAGCCCTACGTTAGGCGCCATTATTGTAATATCAAAGAAAAAGAAAATAAGGTATAATGTGGTAGGTGATACGTACATTATAGGTGGTAGAGCGTGAGATAATAATTATTATAATTCAATTATACTACAACTTAATGTATATTATAATAACTGCACTTACGTTTTCTGTTAGTAATATGTAAAAAAAAATAATAATATACTTAGTAATGATTTAGTTTATATATGCTGTCGTACTTCAAAAACGAATAAAATTAAAAGTAAAAATTATAAAAATAGATGCACGAGGGGTAATTTATTCGGATTTGTAAGTAGATCTTACCCTTGTATGTTCAGGGCGTATTATGTCGGGGAAGTGGGTTTAAAAAGTGTGTTCCTGATCAGAAAAATCTAATATTCATATATATTGCAATATTTATTGCACTGACAGCGACATAAAATATCGAAATCTAGCGTATTATTTTTTCATTTACAATGATTTAAGTGGGAAACAAAAATAACATATAATCTGTGAATTATTTTTAATTTAATAGGTCACCACAGTACATTAAACTGAAGTCACGATACGTACACTAAATTATGACTATAAGAATACTAAATATTGCTATAATATACCTAGTGACAATATGGCAGAAAATTCCCAAAGAAAATTAATATCTAAGCAAACAACACAATTTAATTACCTGATCTTCAACGGTGGCGTACGACCACCTGTTGTACTAAAATGTGGACGTGATCTACTCGATTTTACTCGGATTTTCCTCGAGCAAAGGTTTTCTTCTTTGAATTGTCTCGTTCGGATGGACGTGCGCACACTGATTTCCTATCGGAAATCCGTGGCAGTCATCGTGTTCATTTTTTGGCGTCTTTTCGTAAGGGATGATCCCCTCTCTGCTAAGGATACGCGCTGGACACTATGTTTTTTAATTTGACGGCGCTCGTCAATAGGTATCTAGTTATGTGTATGTGTATGTGTATGTGTATGTGTATGTGTATGTGTATGTGTATGTGTATGTGTATGTGTATGTGTATGTGTATGTGTATGTGTATGTGTATGTGTATGTGTATGTGTATGTGTATGTGTATAGGCGTGTATAGGTATAGTAAAAGTAAGTAATATATCTATTATGAAATATAATTTCATGATGTATTTCATTTATATTGTTAAACATACAACGTATCACTATTTTTATATTAATCTGTATTCACTATATAAAACTGCTTTTATAAAGAAAATGCATAAAAAAATTATATATAAATATAAGTAGTATAAATATGTTAAGTATAAACATTGTATCCTATGGTATAGATTTATACAGGTATATTTCATGTGTATAATAACTTTTTTATATTTTCACAATACCTATTGAAAGAATCTACTTATAATTTATATACCCACAATATATTGTGGGTATATAAGTAGGTATACAAGCATAAAATATACGTGCGACTAGGCTTTCTTGGTTGCAAGAGATGCATCTAATGTAGAGCTATTATTAATTACTAAAAACAAAATTACATACTAAACATTTATAAGGACTCTAATTTAACTTTCTATTGTATCTAAGAAAAAACTTATTTGAATAATACTTTTTATAGAAAGAGTGGTAAACTTTTTTGGTTCAAGTTAAAATTTTTAAATATTTTCAGGCGCTGAAAATATTCTCAGTCCCGGTTGAAAAAAAAGGCCCACCCAGAGAAACTTTAATTTAGCATGACCCGATCCATCTCAACCTTAAAACAGCCCATATATAAATCTAAAAATTTATTCAATCCAGATGAACTAAAAATGTATCCGACTGATCCGATAAAGAACCATATTCAATACTCATCTGATCCAGCCTAATCCAATCCGATCCGAGAAAATCATGCTCAACAGTCAAAATTCGTCTCAAATACTAATAATTGATTTACAATTCGAAAATATACGAACAAATTTGACATGAAAATGTTAAAATTTAACAAATATATTAACACTAAAATTATTCCCATCTGACTGGTCCAACACGGTCTGACCCGAATAAAACCTAACCAACTTAATCCGACCCATAATAAATATTAAAATCTGATCATCGGTCCACTCTGAAAATTTATAAAAATTATAGCCTGAACCACGCAGGACTAAAAAAAGAGTAAAAAAAGAAAGTCAGCAAAACATAATTTATCCTTTATATTTTATTTATGAGCTGCAGGTTTTATTATATATTACTACTTATTTAAAAATTAAAGGTATACCCTACTATTATTAATTGGTGCCTATTCAAAAGTATATAAATAATGTTAAATAAAAGAACATTTTAAGAAGTTCTATTTTTCACGAGCTACTTTTGGCATGCATGTAATAGGTTTGTCACTATACTGTTCTATAGAATAAAAATAATTAACAATAATTGTTGGTAATCATGACAACTACACTTATTATTTTTCAATATATACCTATAACTTTTTTCTTATAACTTAAAATTACGGAAGTTTTTTTCTATATATTTAAGATAACTTTGGGAAAATAAATATTATCTTGAAATTACATTTAGTCGGATGAATGAAAAGTGGTCGCTGACAAATGTGTTGGCAACTATTTTTTTTTTTTTTTGATAAACGTGGGTTCTCAAACTGAATCACGCAGCGCAAACCTCACGATTTATGTAAAATATCTGGCAGATTTAATTTATTATTTATTGAAATATGTATAGGTATTTGTATAAATAATAATATCACCAAATATTTAACTTTTTCCATGTACCTATAGGTATATATTTACACCGGCTACATAGGAATTAGCGCTTTATATAACACTCGAGGTACAAAAACGAAATCTTTAGTAATAATTTTATCAATTTATCAACATACGTTTTCGTAGGTATATAATTGGCAGTGGAGCAACTAGCTCTAAAATCTTGGGGTGGAGCTTTATCTATAATATTGTCTAAAAAAACGTAAATAAACATAAAAAAAAAGATCAATATCAAATGTATTTGCGGGGCTATAGATAATTTTGGGATGCTAAGTTCCCAAAGCCCCCCTAGTTGCGCTTATGATAAATGGTGTCATACTGTTATACTGTTTCACTTAGGAATTTGGATGCATGTGATTGTATGATTCACACAATAATATAATAGGTGATAGATTTATATACTTTATATATCTATGGTGCAGTGTATTTATTATCTACATGATTATGTATTTAAAAATTCCACTGTAAATTTCCACCATATCATATCAAGTGTTACACGAGCGTAATATGATACCACAGAATATCATCTGCACAGTAATTTAAATGTAATGTAAATTATTGAAATACATAGAAAATGCTATATTATATAGCGCTTTCTGATAATATAAAAGTAAAAAAGTATGCATAATGCACATCATATAATATATACATGTAGGTGATATATTTTGTTTCAGTTTAAATAACAATATTGTTATTTTATAGATAGATATTAGTAGGGGCGTCATTGGGGGGGAGCAGGGCATGCAATGACACCACCACTAATTTAAAAAGTGACCTGCCAATGCTCCAATGTGCCAACCAAAAAAAGTCCGGTTTTTTTTTTACTTATTTACGTTTTTGAAGAAGTATATATATAAGTATTTTCGTAGTATACATATTAAAAGAAAAGTTGACCTTTTTTTTCTTTTTTTCCTCCGTATTTTCGTAGCATTGGAATGTGAAAAATGGCCCGATGAAATGTTAAAATTGGTCTGCCTAAAAGCTCGCACATCCAAAAAAAAAAACTGAATATTAAGTACCTATAGGTACCTATTTTATTTTTAACACTATATTGTTGAACTATCACATTTGTACATTTACCTAGTGAAGGTAAAACACAGCTCTACTACTATACATGTTTTTATTTTAATTACATTTAAATTATTATAATAATAGCCTAATTATTATATTTGTAAAATAGATATTTGTAAGATTGTATTCCTATTTCCTACCATTTAGAATCTATATAATTGTATTATTTTAAATGTATGGTCATCACTCACTATACCTATATGCTATAGACTATAGGAATAGAGAGTATAGGCTATAAAGTATACCATATATATTAATATTTAATATATATATACAAAGTAATACACAGTACACATGTTAAATCGTTATAGTAATACCACAAAACCTAAATAAATATGAAATATATTTAGATAGTAGGTGGGTAGGTATACAATATGTGTTTCTAAAGTCTGATTTAATGATTTATCGCTAAGAAGTTTAGCGATAAATGCGTATTAAATATTGTAAATATACCTATCAATTTTATTAATTTATTTTGAATATAATTGATTCATTATGATTTATTTATTTAATTTTACGTCGTTATATATTTGTTATTATACTTATTTGTATAATAATAATATTTCATATTTGTTCATATATAGCCATATAGGTATTTTAAGTGTCAAAAACTTTATGCGAAATAAATATTGTAATTTACATGACTAGATACAGACAATCTACATTCATACATTTCTATGACTAGAAAAAATTATTTTCATTATTTTCATCGTAGATGCCAATATAATAAAACCTATAGGTATAGCGTGCGACATATAACAGTTAATTATAAGTTAATAGTAATATATAATAGGTAGGTAGTGTGATAATATGTGCGATATCGTCACTTTTGCCCTTCAGATTCAAGAAGTACTACACAGTCGTGCGCATTGTAAGTATATAGGTATATACTATATATTATATTATAGTCACACATATTATAATATTATATTATTATATGAATAACCTCACCTATATATGTATTATATTACCTAACTTATATGCAAGTCGACCGAAAATATATATATATATCACTTAGATAATATGTATATGTAGATAATATATTATACCTATATCGGCTATCAATTTCTAAAATATCCTGATTTTCGTACTACACATTTTATCAATTTTCCTTTGAATGACCTTTTTAATTTGTCTCATCATATTATATATATAATTGGCTAATACTACATAAAATGTATTGTATTGCACAACAATTTTGGGAGTGATACCTATCATAAATTATTATTGTCTATATATTCGTAAAATTTTCATTAGCAACATAAATTAATATATAGGTACCTATTATATATATTAATAATATATATATATATAGATATATATGTACCAGGTATTTCAGTGACGCAGGAACTATTTTTCACTTGGGGAGGGGGTAAACATTTAAGTCTTATATATATTTTTTTAGTATGTAATATATGAAAACTCTTACTTATATATTTAAAAATATAAGTATAATAAGTAGGCATATAAAATGTCCAAGAAAGTGTAAAACCAGTTAAACATAAAAATACATTTGAAAAATAAAATACTTCATAACTTATTTTCTTTATAAGCTTATATAGGATTTATATAGCTTATATATATATCTTATTATGTAGTATATACATCATTTACTGAAAATGTGTGTGTATATATATATATAATATATAGGTTGTGGTAGTGGTAACATATTTACAAAGTTAATAATTAATAAAAAGAAATAACTACAAACAAAAATCTATGTACCCATATTTGATGACTGACACCTGTACAATTAATATCTAATCTTGATGGCAGGTATACCTACATCTTTGGAACAATATATACCTAATATCAATATAAATATTACAAAAATGTAATCTTTGAGTATTATTTATTATTATATGTTATAAATTAATTATGCACGTTTACATTGATGATGATTGTCTATTTTATCCGAGAGGGTAAAAGTATACCTTTTTTATATCTGGGGGGTGGGAATATCCCCCCTTTGCCCCCTTCTCATACGCTACAGAGTTACTGTACCTAGTATATTATAATTAGTACATAGTATATTAATACTTTGTACCTATAATACGCATTACTATATTTTCACAACAACTCGCTGGAATTTCATCAAAAGTCAGTATTTCAATCTTGAATATATCTGCAATATATCAATGTTGAAAATAAATTATACTTACGGCTTACAGCAATATACGAGTAGGTATACAACTATAAATTATAGTTCGATCAATTTGTTAATTTTTGTAATATTTTTCTGTTAAAAATTAAATCATACATTGTACAAATAATATATTATAACTACCCATATATAATTGCAGCTTTATATTTATAAGTATATACTATATATTATATAAGCTTGCTGCTTAGGATAACTTTAAACTATCTTGCAATAATGACGTATTGACGTATAACTTCTAAAAGCTATATCTATGGCTATACGTCTACACATACATGGTATATTAATTATGTATATTGTACAGGGGCAATTTTAGAGGGGTTACCCCCACTGGAGAATATTCGACAAAAACAGAAAGTTGATAACTTTTTTTTTTTCTTTATTTACCGTTTTTGAAAGAGTATTTCGGAATAGTCAGCAAATTATAAAAATATTCCCCCCCCCCCCAAAAAAAAATGTCTTCGGATCGGCCCTAATATTGTAATTTGTATTTCTATACATATAATACCTATACAAAATATGTAATATAGTATTATAGTGTATACATTGTTAAACAAAATTTATATTTTGGTTTTTGAGTTATTAATGAAAATGATCAACATTTTGAATTTAAATTAAATGTGCGATTTTTCAAATTTCAAGATATATATAGCTATATACGCGTGACTACTGGCTTGTATATAATAATATAGGTATTATTAGTAGATATCCATTCAGATATTCCAAAAGTAAAGGATTAAAATCGCCAATAATCAAGAGTGTATTTATTGAGGGGAGGAGGAAGAAGTTGACCAATTTACATTTTAAACCCTTGCCATATGCCAACCTCCGTACCCAGAAATTTTAAATTTTTATTAAACTTCTATTTAGTTTGATGTTTTGATATTTGTATAAATTATAATATACGTACAGTAGACTTTAAAATGAAATTTTTGAAAGTTTTCAATGTCAATTATAAAACAATTTAAAATATTGATGACATAATATTGCATATACATATACTGATATACATCATTTATTTACATGTCTGATTCATTAATTTCATACGTATATGTACCTATACGTTCGTCATTTTAGCAATGATGAGTAATATGAATTCCAATATCCCACCATTTAAAAACGAACATTTATATAATAGCAGTTAGCTGTATAACACCTACCTGTGTGTGGTATATTATAATTTGATATAATATCCATTCTCCGCGTGGGAGGCGTTTGTAGTGGGCAATTCGGTGAAACAATACTATAAACTACTAACTAATAATAATAAACTATATACTAATAAACAATACAAGCTGTATAATATACCTATATTGTACTTATGTAGGTATATATTGTATGACTATTATATGTGTACAATATATATATATATATATATATATATTATAATATTGTGCTTACGTTTAAACTTCATAATCGCAGAATGTATTATACGTATAGGTACAGGTAGAATGTGTATTATAGGTTCTTATATTATCTTACGAAAACACACCATCTACCCAAACACACGAGTTAACTTCGGAGCACAGTATAATATTATAATATATAGGTAGATATTGATATACACATATTACTTACCGTTACCTATAAATATACTTACCTATACAATATTGACTGTTGTAATTGTAAATTGTATTTTTTAGTTTAGGAAAACTTAACGATAGGAAATGTATTGTAGTTGATACTTTAAAGACGTCAGTTTTCAATTTTCCCAGTAGGTAGTTTTCTTGAGTGAACAGGAACAGGGTCGT
Organism: Pemphigus obesinymphae; assembly: GCA_025469235.1. Lineage (NCBI taxonomy): Eukaryota > Metazoa > Arthropoda > Insecta > Hemiptera > Aphididae > Pemphigus > Pemphigus obesinymphae. Next base: position 15,841 of record JAIPRL010009945.1, read on the forward strand.
ATCTAGGCACTGGCAAGAGGGCTTTTGCCAGGGGTGCAATAATACCAAAGGCGCAATTTCAATAAGGGTCCCCCTCAATTTACTGATGATAATTTTAGGCGCGGTGCATCAGAAAAAACTGAGACAGAGTGAGCGTTTCCTTAATAATTTTGAACAGCAAAAAAACAAAATAATTCTTTCAACTTTCCTCCGAAAAAAATACTTCAATGAAGGGCTCCCTGCAACCACAAGGCAGGTACATTTTTTTGGAAAATCAGTTTTTGATCGTTTTGAATGTGCCATATCATCACGGTTAATACTGTTCAAGAACAAGGTATGTCCAATTGTTATTTACGGAGATAACGTGCAAATGGACTTACCTCTTTTAATGTTTCATGCATGGTCAAAAACATGGCAAGTCCGAACTTGCCTTCTTTTTGCAGCTAATATATATATATATAGGTCATACTGTAGTATTTTTTTATCATATATTTTCTGTTTGATAACAATATTTGTATTTTTTAATTCTTCATTATTGTTTTATTATTTAGTATCTAATTAGAACTATAAAATTAACTGAAAATATTGTATTTTATGATAAAAAAATCATGCAAGTCCATACCAAAATAATAAACATGAACAGTATTATACTCTATGATGTACAAAGCATTATTCAATATTTAAATATTATTCGTGTTAA
>JAIPRL010009946.1:0-16519 GCA_025469235.1 Pemphigus obesinymphae
CTGGTGGTGGATATAATTTAATATTATTACATTTGAATATACCTGCTAATATTACATAATTTTTTCTGACAAATGATTCTGAGATGAGATCGATGTACTAAACAGTATTACAGTAAATTAGAAAAATGTATATGTAATATAATGTAAAATAATGTATAATACCTATACCATTGATTATGTATATACATAATCAATGCCTATACCTATTTGTTTTGGGAATTTTCCATTTTTTGCTTTTCTTTTTCTTTCTGTATTTCCTTTCGCATATCAATATTCAAATCCTATACTATAAATAATAATCAATCACGATCCAAAAATGTTCAATTATTATAGCATATTTTTATATTATAATGTTTATATATTTGAAACAATATTATAATACGCCTGTGGCCTGTACATGTACATTGCAGTATTGTACATAAATATAAATAACTATTATGAGAATAATACAATGATTTACAGGAAGATCGAGAGTCTTGTATAATATAATATGTTTCAATATTATGCACGGAGTGCACTCATCATACGTACTCCGTAGGTACATAATATAATAATCAAAATAAAATTCATTGCCGATAAATAACCGGTCTGACTTGGAATGATAACAAACTACGCTTGTTACGGTCGCGACAAAAATTATATTGGAGAGGGGGAACTTGGCTATCGTAACGGCAGCGGCCGCCGTTTTCAGAAATAGAGCAGCACATGCCGATTAAATAAATTATTATATTTTATAATAAACATGCTCGTGCATTTCCGTAATTGTGGGTTTCTGGATAAGTTTAGACAAAAAACACATCTTAGGGAAATTAAAGATGAGATGTTAAACTGTGTTTCTACCTGATGGATTTAAAATTAAATTAATATAAAGATTTTTATGGTGGTTTCAAATTAATAAAAAAATCATTATTATAATTGTTTGTCATTTATTTAAAAAAAAATATTTGAAAAAATCATCTGGTGAAAACATAGAAAATATAATAACAAATTCAGAACTTTTTTCAAAATTAAAATTTAACAAGTTTAACACGGTCAATTGATGGAAATGCCAAGACCATTTTAGCGCTTTGAAAAATCTACTGTCGAAGACCCTTAAGAAAAAAAATAAAAATGGAATTTAAAATAACGATCACTGTTTGGGAAAATTATTATTTGCCAACGGCGTATGAAGATTATAAATATTGTACACTTCAATTATCGATGCACTTAATGAGCAGTATCCATATTATAATGTTGTTTTTCGTCCGCGTTATATTTATACCTAATTAATATTAATTCCACACAACAATATTTAATCTCAAAGGCATTTTAGGTTTGTACATTTAATCTCAAATACATTGTTGAAAAACCACCACCGGTATAAAAGACTGTACCATTCGGCAAACTTTACCATTCTTTCTCCAGCGTTGTAGTGAGACCTACCCGGGCAGACTCAAGTAACATCTGAAGGAATCGACCTCAGTTCGGCTGTCTGCCATTATTGACCGTTGTCTTTTATGTTCTTTTTATTGTTTTTAAAATGAAAGTATTAATTTTCTTAAATTGTAATTGTAATATTCATCTAAATGTATAAAAATAAAACCTTAAAATAAAACTCTCTCTCTCTCTCTCTCTAATGTCGATAATATTATTACGTCTTGTGCACCAAGAACTGATACTAAACCAAACAGTGTGAACAACCTTGAAAAACCCGCTAGTACTTAAGTCCATTGCGGAAACGAAAATTTTAGGAAACGCCAAATTAGGTTGTTCTGCTGTATGGTCTTCATCAGTGCATGAGCGTATGTTTCAAACGTTGTTTAGAGATCCCTAAACATTCCGTCCTAAACAAATACAGCTAAAAATCATTAATGTTTAATTTTACGTAACTTTCAATTCCACTTAGTATAAATTTGGTTTCAGGAGTTATAAGTTGGCGTTGCGTTAAAAAAAAACTGTAGTGCATTAAGCATGCTTATGTGAAAACCAATCATTCAAAATCAACTCTAATCGATATTATAAACGTCCATAATCATGAACCGGAGACTATTGAAAATTTAAACTTGCTGGAAGTTAGAGGTAAATGCAAAAAAAATCATGCAAAGATTTAAATTTACAGCTAAATAAAGTAATTATGTACAATATATACAATAATTATATTAGAAGTAACTTGGGTCAATCTTGGAATCGGAAGATAAATTCTATTCTCGATCTAAAACAGTTTTATAACAATCAATCTTTCGATATAGCCAAATGGTTAACAATGTTCTTCAGATTACCATTTTTCCTGTCGAATGAATTCGACGGGATAAAAATAGGATATAATAGACGGGCAAAAGTAAATTATTAAATTTGCTTTTGCTATATTTCATCGAAGATGGTTTTTTCGGTGTTCAAAATCTAACGCCTGACTTTTATTTGCTATGTTTATTAGAATTTTCTGACTATATGATATATAATAATATTATTGAAGGTTGTAAATTTCCACCATCAATTTGGGCTGAACTGCTTTCTGAAACACCCCGAACTACAAATTGTGCCGAATCTTTTTATAAACATTTTAATTCACAATTTTATTTACCTCGTTCTCCCTACAATCACTAATTATGTTGAAAATTTTAAATTAATTCAAGTTTAAACTTATTTAAAAATAAAAGAAGTTAATAAAGGCACAGTTAAACCTAGACGTAATAAAGAAAAATAACGTATATAATTTGCATGTATAACTTGGACCGAATACGAGAGAAAAAATATAACTAGAGTGCAATATTTAAAAACAATAATTGCATATAAATATAGAGGTATTGATTTATAATGAAATATTTATAATATTTATAATTTTTTTTAGTATAAATGTGTAAAAAAATAAATCGACAATATTTATTTTTATAATAATTTCAGATAACTACATATTTACCGACATTTTTTTAAATTTGAAATTATTATATATTTGTACCTTTTTATTTTTATAAAACTAATTGTAGTGGATAAAAATTTGTATAAATTAATTAAGTGTTGTTCAATTAAAAATTATTTATTTTATATAAGTTATTGTCATGTAACCAATTTTTTTTATATAAAGTAAAAAAAAAAAAACAATTATTAATGGACAAAATTTCTATTGACAAATATTATTAAGTTATTGAAATCTATTTATCTACTTGAATCTACATATTTACTTTCTTTCAAAAGATTACGTTATTTTTTTTTACTTTTCGTATCTATATACCTCACATGTATCGTGTACCACATCATTGTAAAACCAATGGATATATTTTTTGATACGCTCAGAATTAAGAAAATAATATATATATATATATGAATCATGACGGCAACATTGTATGCGAAATGGACGCATATATGGGCTATAAATCGACAGGTAGTATCATATGTTTCGGGCGCATTTATAATTGGGGGAGCATCAATTTTCTTTTTCCTCTATCAGACACGTAATATAGAAATGTAGACGTATTTTAATTATCTAGTTAGGATTTACGGTATGTATACTGTTCCAATGTTCCGATCGATCTAATGATAATTAAATAAGGATTCTGAAAAGTTATCTGAATTTGTGGTGAAGTCTATTTCAGATGAAATTACCCATACTTTCAATATTTCCCTTTAAATCCAATACAAACTAAATGAATACATTTGTGCTTATAAAAATTAATATATTAAAGTTTTATGAAAATAAACTGTCAAAATTGGAAAAGTGGTTCTAACGAAGAGTTCATGAAAATTTGAGCTCAGTTTTCAGAATTCTTATCACGTCATTAGATCGACCAGAAAATTAGAAATAGAAAAGTCTACATTTATATATTACATGTGTGATAGTGAAAACTATGAGAACAACCGCTTTCAATCCCCTTAACTCACTTAAATTTAAATACTAATTATTTAGAAATGATTAAGAAAAAGAAAAAAAAAACTACCGGAACACGCGAAAATAAAACGCATTTTTTTTTACACAATATAATACTTATGTTAAACTAGGTTAGGTCATCCATAACAGTACCCTTTTATTAGTATAGAAATTTCTCGTAATCCGATTAATCAATGGCTGTTATAGTTAGACGTTTGACATGCGAAAAATGCATTAAGTTATATATATTTGAATATTAAATGTTTTAAGTATACCCATTGAAAATCTATATGTCTTAAATATTACACGAATAGTGTATAATTACATAATAGCCTGCTGTTCAGTGTATGCAATAATTCATATGGCATTATCATGACGATAGGATATAAAAGAATGGGGCAAAACCAGATGAAATATTAAAAAAATTACTAGTTACAATGTTGTGTTGTCCTTGTGTATAAAAGTTTTGAAAAAAAGAAATATATATATACGGCACACCAGGATGTCCCATTCCCAGGAACACCTCTTGAACTACAATATTTTTTTTTAAAGTTCATTTTATTATTATATTCTTTGAATTATTTATGTTAAGGCGGTCGAAAGCGGTTATTTTCTCCATGCATTTAGACCAATAAGCGAATATAATGTCATATGCTTAAAAAAAAAAAAAAGATCAAGCGAACGGTCACTCTAACTATATATTTAAAATATATTGATAATCGTTATTCACAGTTTTTTTTTTTTACAGCTTTTTTTTTTTTACGACACTTATTATTTTGGTATATAAAAATGATCAAATGGATGAGTGTAATTGAATTTGGATACAATATTGTATTTTTTTCTGAAGATCTCTTTTAAGGACTCGAGTTTATGTTGAATAATATATAAGTTAGTGTACCAACGCAATACTTTTTTTTAAAATGGGGTTTTGACTGTTTATAGAATTAATATTTATAGAAATTATATATTTTGAGTTATTTTATATTTTAAAATCTTTAAATGTAATATATAGGGTTAGTCGTATATTATTCTAAGTATATTCAGAGTTTATTTATTTATTAATTCTTACATTGGATTATTAAATATACCTACAGAATTTATAGTAATAGATATTATATCTAACTTTTCTCTGCAGAATCATTTTATAAATCCAATATACTTTTTAATACATCTATTACAATTTAAAAGTATAGTTTCCGTTGAGCGATCACAAAATACACTGACCAGATTTTTTATATTGTTTTATTGGTAACAATGAAATAATGAAACAACTTTACAATTTATTTAATGTAAAGTGAAGTACTCGAATAGTGATGATGAGATAATTACAACTAATAAGTTGCAAATCATTCCATTGGCTGTATCAATTATACTTATAGAATAGGTACTATAAAAATAAATGTTAACTGAGACAATATTTCAATAGAAATTTAATGAGCGTCCCTTGAAAATAATTTTTTCTTCAAATTTGGTAATAGATATTTCATGGTCTACATTCAATATTAACGTTACAATTTAAAATTCGAGTAGTATTATTTTTCCCATATTGTTCGTTAGAATGACGTAGACTGCGAATGCGAATATGATGCACTTTTGTATATGTAATTTAAATACAGTATTTACCAAAGTTGTGCATTAATTAATTAAAAAAATAAAAAATTAATAATTTTTAACTTTTTGTTAATTAGATTATTATTTTTTCAGTTTATTAAAAACAAACAAATTAATAAATTTACGTTTTGACATAATCCTACGTCTTATTCTTTAAAAAAAATTGGGTCCAATTTTTTAGAAAATGTTTTTATTTAAACGTTGTATTTGAAAATATGTATATTATATTTGTATTTAATGCATATAATTTGATATTTAGTCCAATACTGATTGTCGCTGTTCATGCAATTACGACTTCTATATCTTTGACAAAATTTGTACTTACTATACTTAGTAAATATTATATATTATACTTCAATTAAGTAAAAAAAAATTACAAAGTAATATTTCAATGTCAATATGTTTATATATTCCAATTATCTACTAGTTTTTATAAATTTACATACTCAAAAAAATATGAAAGTTTGATTAAATACAATAATTGTTAAAAGTTAGAAAACATGATAACATAATATGTACCTATCAATAATTTAGGATTTGAGAGGGAATTGGTAGAAAGGAGGAATTGATCATTAAATTTAATTAAATCAATTATAAAAAATTATATAATGGATTATTATGACTATTATTTAGTTTATATTAATATTTTATATTATTATTTATTTTCATTATAGACTATTATAATTCACGTTTATCTATTTTTTTCTTATTTAATCTCAATACGGGTACATATCTTCCATTCTGCAGTTTTAATTTATGACATAATCTGTAGAATATAAATTAACGATTGTTTTGATGGATGATATATTCTATAATCATAATATTTAACTTCTATTTAACTTAATATTCAGTAGATTTAAAACTACTATAAATATCTCCGAATAATAAACACTAAAATAAGTTAGAACTCAAGACAATTTATTGTAATACTAAAAAAGAAATGTATATAAATCCATTATATTTATGGTTATTCTAACTATATTTTTTAGTTAATATACGGTTAACTAAAACATTAAGTTAAAACAACTAAATTTTTATAGTTAAAGATCAATTGTCTTTTATAGTTATTTGAATTAAAATTAAAGAAACTTTAAATAAATTTGATTTCGTTATTTTACTATAATACCTATTATAGGTATATAATATATAAATTATATATAATACTTTATACTTATTTTAAATAGGTAAATTAAATTCTAAATAGGTACATGTGTTTAGATATTTTAAATATATTTCATTGTCAAGTGTAAACCGAATTAAACTTAAAGTAATTTTAAATAAATTAGTTTTAATGTTTTAACATAATCATTATTATTCTATTACGTGCAATTACTGTTAGTCTGATTGTATTTCTATGTCATTATAGGCAACCCGTTTGACGGTCCAATTTCGCATTTATTTTGTTTTGACCAATAAAAGTTGCTCTCCTTCATATATTGTTGTTACTAGTTTATCGAACTATAATTTATATGTAGGTAGTAATTTTAAATTTTTTTAAATTTTATTTTCAGTAGTGTATTTGAGAATTTATCTCAGGGTGGGGATTTTATTTAGGTTATACATATCTAAACACAAAGTAGATAAAATCAAAACATTGTTTTATAACATTTACATGGTAGTTAGGGATACATTTTTTAAATTCTGAGTGGAGTGAGGGAACTAGTAGTTTTACCATGATGTTTAATTTCATTATATTTTTTCTGTCATTTTCTTTCGGGAAACTATTTCGTAATCAAAAGATTCGATCCAATCGTTATCTGCACACATTTTATCACTATGGTATTTCTCAGCCAAATATTCCAATAAAAACCGGTAAGCTCTAAAACTCAATGTTGGTAATTATTATTGGACTAAAAGTAAAGTTTTTACTCTTAATAGAATAATTTATTAATACGACGCTATATATACACATGTAGTTTTTAAAGAGTTCTGTATAGCCAATTTTTAAGAAATTTTAATAAAAATAAAATCGAATTATTTAAAAATATTTATGTACATATTGAAAGTAATTTAAAAATAGTTCTGTGTCAGTACCAATAATTGCGTAATCATGATAGTTGTTAACAAATCCGTTTTACAATAATAATATTTTCTCGGGATATATGTAGTTATAATTAATAAACCAAATGTTTACACAATATAGTAGACATAATTATCTTTGTTCTATCGTCATCCTATTTCGATATCACAAATATATAATGTATATAATATATATAATATATTTTATGCTATTTATAAAAATCTCCCAAATATAAAAAATTAATAACTTTTTAAAATTATATATATATATATATTATATATATATATAAAAAGACGAAATAATATCGTGCACAAATTCGGTTTCTTAATTTATGACTAGGTACTACCCGAGAAAATATTTTTCTCTCAAAACAGTTTTTACAGTAAAAAAAGAGGATGCTACACCAACGCAGAAGAATGTATATGTTTACTAAATTGCATCGGTATTAGGCTTCCGTTGATGGTTTACAGTTAAATGTACTACAGTTAATATTTTTTAATGGGTAACATTTATCGATTCCATTTTGGGTAGATCAATAATGGTCAATGAGTACAAAATTTCTCCGAAAAATGATTATGTACCTAACTAAGAATAGTCATTCTAATAATTTGGTTATCTTTGCCACTGGCTTAAAAAATTAAAGTATATAGCTAAAAAACACAAGGCTTCTGAATAACTTTTGGTGCCGGTCATTAAATATATTCTCTCTCCCCCCCCCTGTGGATCAAGTCTGGTGACTTCTACGCGTGTACACATGCATGTGTACGTGTATACGCGTAGTGCACGCACGTAAAGTATATAATAATTATGTGCATGTGTATTTAAGGGGTGGTTCGTAGGTATATTATGACGCCACCCTCTGTGAGACCCTTCGACCAATGAGAATTATTAGGTATAAGTGACGTTAGTTCACTGCTGCTTGTATTATTTGATAACAACTTGTGAATACGAACTCCGTGCGACTGCGACAACGTCTGCACAGTCCTTGTTTATACGTACAGGTAAGATTATTGACTTTTTTTTATTTATAAATGTAAATGATAACTGGAATCAATAATAGCATATTGGTGGAGGTGCCGTAGATTTTAATACAAGCCATAGTCCAAATGATAAGTGTTGGTTTCATTTATTATTAATAAATTCGTAGTTTAAAATAAGATACGATATATTATAATTTCAAGTTTTAATCGAAATAAAAATGTTTTGGAAAGAGAATAATTTTAGTGAAATAAGAATGATACGAAAAAAGAATTTGAATAGAATATTTAGGTTTAAAGTAAGATAACATATTCTGAAAATAATTATCAAGTTATAAACTAGATAAATGTTTAAAAGAAAATTATGTATTATTTTTTTTTAAGTGAAATTAAGGGATTTATGAAGAGAAATATATGTATTAGGTGAGAAAATAAAAATTGAAAATTATTGTTTCATGTATACGATAAAGGTATTTATGGGTTATAATAATTTTTATTTTGTTTTGGGATACATAAGAGTATAAGACCGTTGGAAAACCAAAATTAGATTCTTAATGGAATAAAAATGATTTACCAATATTTTTATTTCTCAATTTTGAGAAAGATAAAAGGAATTTACCTATAAAAAGTAGTGATGTTAGTAAAATACAAGATTTGAAAATAGATATTTAGGTATTAAGAGAACGTGATATCCTTATTTGTTGTCTCCGTCTAACCAACTGTTAAAATACAAAATTTATTACAAAATTTTAAAGAAAACCTTGTCTACTAATATTATTGGGATTTAAAAATGGATATATCTCTTTCTGAAATTAATTTTTCCCCAAAACTAAAAAGTACTATGTTTTAAAACACGATTTTACATAGGTTTTAAAAAATAAGTGAATAAATCGCGTATTTGCTAAATTGCATTTGTTTTAAAAAAAATAAAGATATGTTTCGCGAAAAACCTCAACAATTGAAAGTAAATATTATACACTATATACCTAATATAAATTTTTTTGTTTGTTCTAACTCGTAACACAATGCAACACAATTTAGCAACGACGACAAAGATTTATTATTATTAAACAAAATATTAATATAAAATATAAATACACTTTCACCAAAGTAATTAAAATTTTGAATAAAAATAAAAATTAACAATTAATATAACTTTATCAAATTGTATAAAATTTTCAAATACTAAATACATGTGACAATCAAGTCAGTTGTGTACATATTAATATGGTAGATATTCTAATACTAATTTTCGATGGGTTATGATTATGAATAATAATTGTATGGGTAAGATATATCGGTACATTATATTCATTCTATAGGTATGTATTATTTATGTGGGCATTCGGAAATCCCGGAAATATTATTGACTACGTATCCTATGTTACTGTCTTCTTACTAGGTATTTCTATCATAACTAGTTCAACGACTCCTCATAAATGTTTTTTCTATAGTCCTGAGTATAGTACTCAACAAAAGTTTGATAGTAAATGACGATTACGATGTTAAACTAATTTTTCTTACAAACTTAAATGTCACAAAAATGGATTTCCCATATACCCACATTTGAAAAATATATATATTATATATCCATATAATATACATACTTCCCGTATCATTCTTTATACAAAACAAGTACCTACCTACCAATTTTAATATAATATTAAAACGTGTAAAAATATAAGAAGAGAAGTAATAATATCAACTATACTAAACTACCGATTAACTTTCGTATTTTTTTATTTTGGAAGAATACGGTATATAGATTTGCCATGTTGACATATGTAAGACAGAGACAACGAACGTGTGAGTAGCGTCCTAATAAGGCTCTTGCAAACATATCAGTGTAAAGTGGTTATGCACAGACAATTTTATCAACATTTTAATCTATCAATTGAAAATATTAAAATTAATTTAAAAAGTAATTTCAATATAGTCTTACCGGTAACATATTTTTTTTTGTTTTTGCGTAATAATAAATAGTTATTAAAAAAACGTTTGTAAAGACCAAACAGCCTGGTAAAATTCAGGGTGCCTATACCTGCTTGCAATGTTCCGAATTTAATATTATCATATTCTGTAAGTTTGTACTTTTACTAAATTATACTAAGTTTTTAATTTCAAGGAAAAAAAAGTCAGGGAACACTTCACACGTCCTTGGCAGTGTTGAGCACTATCTAGATAGAATTTTACTTATCTTTTATCTTATCTAGATAAAAATATAACTTATCTAAGCTAATTTATCTGGATAATTGTTTTTCATCGAAAGAAAATAATATATTTCAAGTTACGAAATTTGAGTTCCGAAATAAAATGATGTACATTATTAGCATTGGCAATAAATAATAATAATAATGGTTATGATGAAAATAATTGATATTATATTTTAGTAGTACGGGTATACTTTATTATTATAGTTGGGTATTGTTATTTTGTTTATTTTCCATATGATATTGTGTAGGTACCTGTACTTATACCATATATTATAAAAATCTAATATGAAATTGTATATAGGTAATTTATGTTTCCACAAGATAAGATCGATAATTTCTACGCATATTACTGAGAAGTGAATTTCATTATTTGCTCTAATATTTATTATTATTTTTTTACAATTTATCTGGAAACGAAAACGACGTGGGCTAGTGACAAACCTTAGTAGTACAGTATAGGTACCTACTATCCTTGTTCAATCGGTACTGGTATCGATATATTATAATATAGCCTATAGGTATATATATTAAAATATTAAATATTATATTTTCATATTCTATTTATATAGTACCTCTAATTTTGATGTATTTTTTTACGTGTACAGTGGAGTGCGGTTATAACAATTATAAATATATAATATAATGATTTATACGAGTGCAGTGTTCAATATTAACTACCTATACGGCTATACAATATAATAATATTAATAAAAATAAAGCGTTTTTTTAACTACTAATTCTAAAAAGTTGGCTGAAGAAAGTATTTATGATCATTGTGTCACACTGCTTTCTACGGTCGCTCACTCAAAATATATAGCTTAGACTTCAACTCAATAAACCGAGATTGATAAAATATCAAACCAATATTATTAATGTTAGTAAACATTGAAAAATGGATGTTAGATACACAGTTTTTATTTTTTAGGTAAAGTATTTTTAGTTAGGAAAAATTTTATATGATATAGGTGTTAAAGATTAAAAATATTTATGGAAAAATTTTAGTCATTGTTATCTAAATTAATATCAAGAAATTCATCATAAAATTAAGGTTTTAATTTTAAAACATGAATCTAAACTACAAATTAAAATATTTTATCTTTTTTTTTTATCTATATAAAAAGTGTTTATCTTTTATCTAAAATAAATGTTAGCTATCTTTTATCTTTATCTAGTTATATTTTTAGTTATCTATGCTCAACACTGGTTCTTGGACACGATAGTGTATTTTAATATTTTAGATTTTAAAATTTTAAAATTGTATTCGGAATTAGTAGCAGGAAATATTAATTGCTAAATTATCGATTATTTTTCTTATTTATCGTACCTAATTTAAAATAAATATAATTTAAGATTTTAAGAATATTATAATAAAAACTTATTTTACGATTATGATATAGGTACAATCTAAATAATATATAAAAACATTCTAATAACTTAGAAGTTGGAAGAATAGGTAGGCAATTATATAATATAATAGGTACCTAATTCATATTATAGAATTATATATTACATTATATATAAATTATTATTTGTACCTGTCTATTAATTATATTTACATGTATAATATTTCTATAGCTATTTACTGGGTTGGTGTCGATCGGTGAAAGTGGGGGGGGGGGGTGGCCCTCTTTACTAAAACATCAATGGGGATTAAAATAATCGATTGCAAATTATAAAATTATATAAATCCAGTATGCCATCTTATCTTAAGTAGGTGTACATTGACTGGCAAATTGCAACAAAATACGTCAATAACAATTTTTTTTTTTTATTATAATTTTTTTTATTAAACCAGTAAGAATGTATTTTGAAATAAATAGCGATTTTACATAGTTTTGGACTATAAGTACGAACAGCCAATTTTGAAAATACCATCAAATTCAGAGTCAAAAAAGGAAAAATAAAAAAAAAAGAATTGTTATGGTATTGTACTGCATATTTTGTTCCAAAATGAATATTATTAAATATATAGCCACCATATATATGTAACTAATTAAATATAATCACCAATTATTTTAGTGTCATTATTTTTTTATATTAGGTATATATAAACACGGATCAAGCTATTAGAATGAGTGGTTTTTGACCAAAAAAATGGTGGTGTGGAGGCCCCTTAAACATTATATGTTGTTATAATATTTATAAATTATTTAAAAATTAATATTAAAATATTGAACATTAATTATAAAAATAAATAATCAATGATATGAATTGTACATTTATTAAATATAGATAATGAGATATCATATTAAGATTAACTTTTTATTATCGTTGTGAAACCAAAATCAAGATATATAAATGCACACATCTATATTAGTGGCGTAGCCAAGGAAGAGGGTGTTGACGGGGCTGCAGCCATCCCTAAAATTTCAGTAAAATTTAAAAATGCTTTCAGTGTTTTGTGAACATATTACGTAACCATATATATTTAAATAATGTAATTTATATAATAGTCGCTGCAAAGGTCTAAAATGTTAGTTTATTTCTTATTCTTATTGGTTTATAACAAAATATTACAATTTACAATATTCAATATTCGAATGTGCAAAGTCTGATCAATTTGGTCGCTGGGGGGGGGAGGCTGCTGCTTAAATTCCATAGCCCCCAACGGGCTTCTAGTGAACTCACAAACTTCATGAAAGAACTTAAATTTACTTGCAATTAAAGATCTTCAACTTACAATTTACTCGGATCGATTTTGTCGAGGTGGGAGGCTGCCATCCAAATTTCCATAGCCCCCCACGGACTTCTAGTGAACTTACAAACTCCGGGAATGAACTTACAATTAAAGGCCTTTAACTTACAACTTATTCGAATCGATTTTGTCGAGGTGGGGGGGGGGCTGCCACCCAAAACTTAATTCGAATAATAATAAAATACAATTTTTAATAAAAAAATTGAAAATTTTTGGTAATTTTCTTTTTTAGCCAAATTTTATCAATTTAAAAATTGTATTTAATAGTGTTGCTAAAATAATTAATTTTGATATTATTTTTATGGCTATAATTGTATAATTATAATAATATTAATCGAATTTCAATATTATTAATGACTAATTAGCTATGAATGATGTTATATTGGTAAACAATTATCTAAATTTATTCTTATTATTCAAATTAATCTTAAATAAAATATAAAACTCAAATGTCCGCAATCGGTACACTCACCCTATTTAATATATACACAGCATGGATATATTTATTGAATGTTTAATGATGTTGAATAATAATATACTGTCGAATAGATATCCTCGTTGAATAATGTAAGAAATGAAACTGATTTCAGGCTGCCGGTCAGTAAAAAATCGGGCATGTCACATGTGTGCGTTCCATAAGTTTTCTATGTATTTTGCTGTTATTCGGCGGCTTTTTACAATCACGATTTAGTATGCCGTGTTACCAGAAAACTCACCGGCCAGCGACAATCGACATCATTAATTTACTTGTATATAAATAAAAAACCGTGAACACCGTACGTTTATTTGGGTCCTAAACATGCATTTTTATTTATTATTAGGTATTTTCATTATTTTATTATCTTATTATGATGTTCAGTTATTCAAATAATTATAAAACTATCCACCATCCTAATAATAAAGAGTTCTAATTCAATAGGTTATTCAAGTAAGTATTTATGTATTATATTGTGTGTCGATACTTAATGCAGGTTGAAAATTCATATGTTTGTGTGGGGGATGATGGTGGTGTTGAGGTACGCATCAGAAACTTATTATCGCGTCTATTATTGAATTATGATTTTATATGTGTTTATTATATATATATTTCACGAAGAGTCAGTTTCATCCGGGGATTTTACAATACAAGTCGAAAATTTAAACTATAGATAAATAGAATATTCGACGGCCGACAATAAAATTTAATAATATACGTATTTTTAAAACAGATAAATGACAAATTTCACGTAAACAAAAAAATATTTATTATAAAAATAAATTATTATCTCAAGTACCTACCTCCATTTATTAAATTATCTAATTCTATAACTAAATAAATAGTTTATGACCAAATTTGATTATGACGTTTTAATTCGTATTTTTTCGCAGGTTTTTATTACTTCGTAAGATTATTCTCCGGTAATATTCTTCTCGAGCAGAGACGTTATCCACGAAGATCGTCTGGAAATTTTTGTTTCCATGATTGGGAAGCTCAAATTAAGTTCGAAAATACGGAAGAAAACAGACCAAAATACAAAGTTATATGGGACGATATAGGGTGAAATTTTCTTCATGGCTTCGGAAAACACGAAGTACATCCGTATACATCCAAACGGAAAACAGTTGAAAAAAGACAAAAATTTATACATGTACTGACGGTGAAACAGAAATCTACTGGGAATTAATGAACAAAATATATATATTAGAAAATTATTGAAGAAGTGTTTAGTATATTTTATATAAGACTAGCTGAATTATCCGTTATTACCTTGAATAGTTTTGTCCAGTATTGGAGGAGTTAAGATGGAAAATGTAATATTTTAGTAGTTTATATGGCATGTAATCAACAAAAATATAGTACCTAATATAAAAATATAATTAACACATTTACTAGGAAACTTGAATTCCGTGAATAAAACAATAAAACATGTACAGATGAAATATTATTGCAAAAATTAATGATTGTTTTATCAACAAATTTCACAAATAATGATAAATAATGATACTTACAGCTAACCTAACTTTTAGAGTAACTGTGCATGTATTGCATTCAATCGTGTGCATTAAAAATCACAGTGCATGAACTTTAAATATATACATGATAAATGTGCATGAATTTAATAATATAATATAATTGTTTGAATATCATGTTGTGAGATCATAAGTGTATAAAGTCAATTTTCCAAAGCTATGAGGTAAACGATGTATTCTTTCATGTTGTTAGTAGAATGTATGTAACACATTTTTAGGCGTATTGACCCTAGAACAGGCAACATATAACTGATCGTGAAAAAAGCAACGACTATTGAAATTGATAATAATTAATAAGGAATATTGAAATTGAAGTCGAATGGCATGTTCACAGGGCACCATTGGAATTCTTGGGATGAAAATATCTTCGTCTGTCAGAATTGTTACCTCTGTGATATTTATTTATTTAATTATAGATTTAAAAATATATTTTTTTAAAAACCACAGATTTTCTCATTTCAGAATAAGAAATCAGAAGTTCTACCTACCTTTTAATATTAATATTTGAAATTAATTTTCGAAATATTTTGTTTAAATATTTTTTTTACGTTGAATCATCAAAAAACAAATCTTATATGTATTTTTTTTTTTATGGTAATTTTTGCTATTTTTTAGAAATGAATTATTTATTTATATTATATTTAATATATAATTATATATATAAATATATATTATTATATATTTATTTATATTATTAATTAGCATTAAAATCTCAGCCCTATAATTATTACCATTCTTTCTGACGAACTCACAGGAAACAAATAATAATTTTGTTTACTAATCGATATATCGATATGAGACATTTTCGAAGTTTATGTGAACTTGAATTAATTATTACTTATAAAATTTTTTTTTTCTAAATTGTGAGTTAATATGTGTGCAATTAATGTCGATTGGTCAAATTATGGATTTTCAAAAGCACCATCCGTTTCAGGCCTATTGATCTTATATATAATATAAACATGTTATTATAAATATTAAATAGTGCTGTTAAATTAATGATAATTACGCATTTTAATTAAAAGATTTTATCTGTAGATAAACTAATAATATAGATAAGCAGCTTACTCTCAATAAACATAGATTACATAATAAACGCAATATCATATGACATATAATATATAGTATTATTTTATCTACAGTTAAAATTAA
>JAIPRL010009947.1:0-16518 GCA_025469235.1 Pemphigus obesinymphae
CTCGATTTACGTTGTCCAAATTTTCAAAAAAAATTCAGTTACGCATTTAAAAACGTTTCCCGTTTTTGCCGGGTTTCGGGTTTAACACAGTTTTCATTTTGCCGGGTTAGGAATACGTGGTCAAAAATCGGTTTAAATTTTTTCCTGGTTTCGGGTACGGGTTTAAAAAACGTGTATCACTTTTTCCGGGTTACGGGTTTCGGCTTTAACACGGTTTTAATATTTTGCGGGTTACACGGGTTTTTACCCCGGGTTCAAACCCGTTTTAACTCCCTGCCATAAACCATAATACCATGAAGCTGGATCTAGTTCAACATTTTAAGCGTACACGGTCTATCTTTTTGATAACACGAATACACGATTGATAATCATAATAATATTATAGTTGATTAAAATCGATATCCTATTTGAAACTTCTCGTTGCATATTTAACATCAACAATATGAAATAAAAATACATATGTAACATAATTTGTATAAGTTTGTAACTGAATTTAAAAAGTTACAAATGTAGATATATTGTAAATTAATAATTAATAAGGTATTCATTACAATTATTGTTTAAAATACACTAGTACAACGTGTATATTTTAAACCGTGATTACAATATTATCAATATAATTACAATGATATCAAGAAATTAATATTATAAAACCACTGTTACCGAGGCTAACCAATGTGAATCTTTCGGGGACCGTCTGAAATTAACGGGGACGATCATTTAATGCACGCTAACGTGTATAGTGAAAACCTGAAGGCTGTCTTTAACCTTAAGAGGATGTCAGTGCAAACAATTTTCAATGAAAAATTCATATTAACACATTCATTTTTAACAACTTACAAATATCTTAGAATTATGAAACAAAAAACAAATTACAGATAACAACATAATTTCAATAAAATTTTATTAATTCATAAAAAACAACTTTAATAAAAAATTATATACTAATGGCACCAATGATAAGCCATTTTAAATATAAATATAAATATTTTTCAATCGTAAGATTTTAATTTTTTTTTAAATTTTCTAAAAATTTCCTTTATAGAACCCCTTAAAAATGGCCGCCCTAACACCCTCTTAATATTTGGTTTAAACCGCAATTAAAATACCGGAATTAAAATAGAAATAATTTTATTCATTCTAAATATCTATTTATAATTCGATTTTTCAAATTTTTCGGTTTTGAACTCCGATTATTTTTCATATTATTTTTCTACTAAATTTTGTCGATAGTATTGTTATGAAAAAATATATATACCTATACTTATATGTCATTATTAATTTCATTTGAAATGAACTATATTATATATTATTATGTAAGTTTGTCGTTTTTGTAGCGTTGATGGAAAAATAATTTTCTGTAGGGGAATTTCAATGAAAATAAAATGTCAGACAGTGCCAGACAATATAAAAGTGAAAATATGAAATCTAGAGAAAGAATAATATGTTAATAAATAAAAATGGTTTTACGCGAAATTGATTTATTTAATAGTTTTTTCGTTATTGAATATAAATTCCATTTCTCTCTTTTAACAGGAGTTCATTTATAGTTTTTGAACAGAACTACAGTGTTTTTTTTTTTCATTATTGGTTATTCTTTAAAATATATATATATTTACTTACTCGATTAGATGTAGGATACAATTATTTTCCTTTGAATGATTTTGTCGTTTTAGTTTTTAATTCTTTTAGTGAATATTTTGATAAAATTTATGACAAAACCGTTTTGAGTACCTATAAAACATATTATTGAGTAAGTTGTAAATTAATTTAGTTTATATTATTAATATTAGGTATCGTGGTGTAATTTTTTTTTTTTAATTTTCTAAAAATTTTCCTTATAGATCCCCTTAAAAATGGCCGCCCTAACATCCTCTTAATGTTTGGTTTAAACCACAATTGAAATACCGGAATTAAAATAGAAATAATTTAATTCATTCTAAATATCTATTTATAATTCGATTTTCCAAATTTTTCGGTTTTGAACTCCGATTTATTAAATTTCGTCGATAGTATTGTTATGAAAAAATATATATATACCCATACTTATATGTCATTATTATTTTCATTTGAAATGAACTATATTATTTTATTATCATTTTATTATTACGTTGATAAAATGTTGTTCCTAAAAAATCCTCGGTTTTATGTAGGTATATACGGTATGTGGAATAATTGATAATTAGGTACATAAAAATTCCGTATGACATTACGAATTTTAATTTCCAAGTCTCAAACACATTTAAAATTATAGTTATGTATTTTTAGATATATTTATGGTGCGATAATATATAGTTTTGGGTGTGAATACCTACTTGTTTTAGTTTTTTTAATCATATCGATTTTTATAAATATCCTCCCAATGACACATTTTTAATTACGCCCACTGCGGTCTTGTACCTACGGTTAAACCAGTTTTATATGTATTATTAAGACGGTGTTTTGACTTTGAATTTGTATTCATTTCGAGTCGGTTTGTACGCCTATACAATATAATATATTGGTTGTAGGCGTACTGGAATCCATGATAGCATTAAAAACATCGTATTTTGGTGTGAAAGCAATCCATCGTGTGGACGGAAAAATCGTGTGACACGGGGAGAATGCCCCGATTCTCATCGACTCGCAGTCCACGTGTTCCCGTGCTCTGGAAACGTGTTTAGCTCGTTTTACCCAAAATCACCCCGTCAAAGTGCCCTTCTCGTTCAATCACTTACGTATACATCACGTTACATAATATTTTCAACGAGTTTTTTATTAATATATTTACCATATATCCGCTGGTTTCATTGTGCATGCGTACTCGTGCGGCCGATTTACTCTAAACTCTAATACGGTCCTTTCATATTAATGTCAAAGCCCAAAGGTCAGTTATTTATTCATTTATTTACCAATGAATGTGGTGGTAATTTACTTGTGAACAAATATGTCAATAATTACTAGGTTGCGCGATACGTATTGTACGTATTGTATTATAGGTACAAATGAATGTATAATCTACTAGAAATTTAAATATTTTTGTTCTACACGATTTTCCATTTTTTTTTTTTAATAACAATGGTATTTTTAGATAAGGGCATTTGTTTTATTTTACGTGAACGTATACACTTTTGAATTTATGAACACAAAAATAGGTGACATCCATAACCGCAGTTTATATCGTAATATTATACCTGTATTTCTACGTAAAAACCATAATACCGAATGGAATTCTTTCTTCGTATACGATCATAATTATTGTTGTTCACCCTTTTTAATTTCTATCGTATTATTATTAGGAATATGTAATTATTTATCGATATCATTAATCTACTGTTGCTCTCGACTTCATTGCGTGTACACAATCCATTTTGTTTTTCCTTACACGCCACGAACCGAATATTTTCGATTTTTTTTTCTAACCTTCTCCCAGCCATGTATATCATTATTATAATTAAACCTTCAATACTAATATTATCCAATATTTATAATTGTATTTAAGTACCAATACCCATTAATATATATGTACATAAAAAAAAAAAAAAAAAAAATGTGATAAGACGTCCGGTACTTTATACTAGTGCATATGATAAATATTGTACATGTTTTTGACTATATAAAATATTGTGATGGATTAAATAAACGTTACTTTTTTCTTGAAAGTGCTTTAAGTAATAAATATTTACCTATACGTTATAGATACATATTTTATTAGTTCTAATGTGATAATGTTATTTTATAATTTATTTTTATACTTATTTAAAGTATAAATCGATCAAAATGAATAGAAGTTGAGAAAAAAGTATCCAATGATTATTGTTAGCTCAAGTTTCATATACTTACTCGTAATTATGCTATATACAAGTATTATACAAGATTTCAAAACCTATACCAAAAACAAAAATGTTTCTACTCGGCATATATAGTTTTGAAATCATATATATATTTCTATTATACATATATATATAATAAATTATGAAGAGTAATGCAATAAGTATATGACACTTCTTTTCAACCCTTAATTATCGATGTTTTGGATTTTTAAAAATTTTTATATATAAATTACTTAAGCAGGTAATACGTATATTATTTTAAATTTGTATAACATTTAAAATGTATTCCGTAGCAATACAAATTTTTATTTTTAAAATGAAAGTGAATATTTTATAAAAATATGATGTATTCATATCAACATTCAAACGAGTAGGTTTTAGATATACCTATCCTAAATAGTTACTTGTTTATATGTACTTATTCCAAATTCTTCTGCAGTAAGAATAAAAATAATCTCCTTGAGATCTTTTTGATACCTATGAAATTATTTAAAAATGCATGTGTTCACTAAATAAAACAAATATATATGTACATCATATTAGCAAGGATAAATTATTCAATAAAAACGTAGTGAAAAAAATAGTATTACATTACATTTTAATGTTTGCGAAAAATTTTATTTTAAAAATTAATTATATATTTAATAATATTAAAATAAATTGCATAATTTGTAAAAATAGTTTGATGGTTTAATACGCAAGATATTTATGAAGTGATATTAAGTGCGTGGAATATAGAAACATTAACAGGCATAACCAATAAGCAGTAGACGTTTTAAGAAAAAATGCGGAAAGGAGAGAAAGAAAAGGAGATTAGTTAGTAGATTGGTGGAATAAAATTATATAATCAGGAAAGAAGAGTACAAGGAATGGTGTAGTGGTGATAGTATACGAAGAAATTATAGGAACAGTAGTAGAGGTGGTCAGGAAAAGTGATATTGTAAATATGGTGATAGTAAAGTTAGAGGATAATTAATACATATACTCCAAAAATGGGATATGAGGCAAGCCGAAAGGAAAATTTCTGGCAGGCGATGGATGAGAAAATGCAAGAAATTCAAAGAAGTGAGGATATTGCAATTGAGGGTGATATGAATGGATATATGAGCAAGGATGAAAAATATTATGAATGAGTGCCTGCAGGACATGGATTTAGGGAAAGAAATAAGAATTGAGAGAGAAAGTTCTTAATTCTGTATAAGCGTATAAAATAGAAATTGTGAATACTTTTTTTAGGAAGAGATAAGAGCCTTATATAAAATATAATAACAAAGGGAATAGGTCACACATTGATTGTTTTATGTGTAGGAAAGATAGTTTGAAAAACGTAAGAACTACAAGGTAATCCCTGATAAGAGTATAAAAACACAACGCAGGTAAATTAATATGTATAGATTTGGTTTAGGAAAAATAGTGTGCACAAAAATAAAAAAATATAGATAAAGAACCGAAGATTAGGTGGTGGATGTTAAATGGTGGGAATGAAAATTTTTTTATAAAAAATCTAAACGAGATAGAAGTGTAGAACGTGGATAGGAATATAAATGAAATGTGGGAAAAAGTAGTACACGGTGTAAAGTGGATAGCTAAGAAAGTCGCATACTAGAGGAAAAGCAAACATGATGGTAAGCTAATGACGTGCAAGAAATAATATCAAAGAAAAATACACAGTTAAGAAATAACAGAAAACTATGGCTAGGGATATGTCATGATATTGCATCACAATTTATTAAATATTAAAAACTATCACTGGACATTATATAATTAAAAATATTATCATTAATTATTATATAATATATAACAGCTAATTATATACTATAATTATATTAATTAATATAATACTTACTTCAGAAAAATCATTAACAATATAATAATATAATAATAAATATACCTAATAAATTATATTCATATACCCAAAATTATAATAATTGTAATCAATAGAAAAATGACACGATAGAGACGATTACATCATTAAAAAATAAGAGCATAAATCGCCCCACCAAAGACCCATCGTTGCTCAGTTTTCCAGTATCGATCTGCATATGTATTATTGTCATAATCACAGACTTACGGCATTCTGGAAGGCTGGGAATCCATAAGTTGTAATCGTCTTTACATCATCGCCGTTATCGTTTATCGAAGAAAAAGTTCGTTTTGTATTCAGTAAATAACTTATATTTCCCTCGTGTTCCTGAAACTCTGTGGACTTTCATCTTCAGTGTTTGCAGAGAAAATATTAAGCTCCTGTTTGCGACAAGTAAAAAATTATAATATCTTAAAGACCAATTCTCTATATTAGCAAATTAATTATCAAGTCCAATTGTATATAATGGGCAAGATTTATTTTTAAAGGAACAATTGTGTTCCTTATCGGTAAATTTATAGGTAGATACTTGTAAGAGAATTCACGAGCCCCAACAATACTTCCTTTTATAGGAAAATGTTATCAAAAATATACTTACATAGGTATAGATATTTTAGGAGGTCTGGCCAGTAATTCCTATTATCCCTTGACCTAACCATAACATACCTATAATTTTTCTCATTATACATAATTGAGTAAAGTATAGAAGTGTATGTCAAGCAGTAAAAAGTGTACGCCCAGTAAAGATAATTTAGGAAAATATGATGGGTTGTATGGGAAATTAGGAACAAAAGTAGGGGAAAAATAAGTGGATAAGCTTGCTAAGGGAATGAATAATAATCAATCCAGAGGTTTTAGGAATATATGGTATACAAAAGGTGAGGATAAGGGTGTATTAACAAAAAACAGAGAGGTGATAAACAAATAGAAAGAATATAAAGAATTGTAAAGAAGAATGTGAAGAATTTTTAAATAAAGAATTTCCGAGAGAAGAAGCAGTAGATCGTGTTGAATAATATATGGGTATGGTAGATTTAATACAAGAAGAAGTACCTAGTAGAAATTATGGTTAGAAAAATGAAAATTAAGAAAGCGGTGTACCAGTAGAAGGGTGGAAAACATTAGGGAAATAGGTTTAGGGAGACTGAAAAAGTAAATTAATAAAATACTAATTGAAGAGAAAATTTCTGATACGTAGAGGAAGAGTTATGTTGTACCTATATTTAAGGGTAAAATACATGTACGGGAATTTTGGAGTTATAGAGGGATAAAACTTATGAGTTACATTACGAAGATTTCGGAAGAGATATTAGATAAGATAGTAAGAATTGAGACATTTGTTAGAAGAAATAAGTTTGGGTATATGCCTGGGATGTCAACGATAGAGCAAATATTTTTTGTTAGACAGTTAGTAGAGAAGTACAGAGAAAATAGACGAAGTTGTATATGTTTTTATTGATATAGAGGAAGCCTTTGTAGGGTTTCTAGAGAGATTATGAAATGGGCATTAATGAAGGAATGTTTACAAAAGGTGTAGGTACGTGAATGTAATTACGGGCATGTATGAAGGGAAAAGTACAAGACTAAAGAGTTTATGTGGGGAAACTGAGGATTTTACAGTCAGAATAGAAGTACCTACACAAGAGTTCGGCTTTGAGTCCTTATTTATTTTCCCTGATAATGGACGAATTGACAAAGAATATACCGGGTAAGGTAGTTACCATGCCCATGATGTTTTCAGATCATATAGTGTTAGTTGAGAGAGTCTTGATGAAGTGATCGGTGCACTGGGAGAGTTGAGAGAAGGTTTTAGGGGGAAAGTATTAAGGGTTAGTAGGGGTAAAACAGAATATGCAATATGGAATAGTATAATTTTTGGAGCAAGGGAACACAGAGCTAATAGGAAAAGGCAAGCAATAAAGTTGAGTGGAGGTGTAGTAGGTGAGGTTAAGAGGTTCAAGTATTTAGGTATATGTTTTACAGAAGAATATTTGTATTAAGGAAGATATGAAACATACGATTAAGTGTAAGTGGATGAAGTGAACAGAGGCGTCAGGTATTTTGTGTGATAGTAGAATTCCAATTGGGTTAAATGGTAAATGTTATAATATAATAGTCAGATCTGCAATCATGTACAAATCGGAGTGTTGAGTAGTGAATAGAAAGATAGAACTAGAGGGGAGAGACTGTAAGATTAGTAAAGGCAATGGATATTGATGGAGAGAGAGAGGAGATGATTACCGAAAAAAAGGTGATAGTGTAAGGAAAGCGAGGGTAAGTTAAGAAGTTGCGGGAGATATGGTTAAAGTTAGGCATATTATATCTTATTTTATTAATTTAATTCGATTGTTTCTAATTTAATTGTTTTTAATTGATTGAACAGGACTATTATATACTACTACTACTACTACTACTACTATACTACTATATAGTATATACATAACATTACTACTGAAAGGGAACACAGAGAGGATAGAGATATATGTACTCGTAGAATAGAAATAAAATTGAATGGTCATGTAGTGGGAGAAATAAGAAGTTTGATTATATACTGCAGTTATTACTTGACTAATTACCGATTAACATACAATTATTAATTTATCGATAATTTTTTTCAAACCTATATATTATCATATTTGTTTAGAATTAAAAAATACTTAAAAAAAAAAAAATTGGATTCACCACAAAAGATAACACGTTTGATATTTAGATTATCAAAATATTTTAAAAAAATCATTTAAATACCTCATAACAATAAAGAATGGTAGTTCCAACACGGAAACGAGTTATTATAGCCCCAGGAATCTAAATACCTACAGATTGACTATATCAAAATATTGAAAATCGAAGGTTTCGAGTATAGGTACCTATCTAAATATTTTGAATATAAACTAAAAAAATATAGGTACGTTATTTACATAATTAGGGTTAATATTGGGGTGGACATGTTTATAATGAAACTCTCCGTAAATATATGACTTTACCATAATGTAATATAGAAACGAATTTCATCTCCACGTGGTAATTGTTCGTCCTTACTTCGTATTAAAATAGGTAGGATAATGATTATCGGTAATTTTCTCTCTCGACTACTATATTCGCGTGTACCTGTTTCTTCCCTGCACACCACTAATCAAATATTTCTATGTTCGATTTTAATCGTATATATTATAAACTGACATTTAATTATAATAATACAATCTGATATTTAATTATATTTGTATATATTATTATGTTTCCCTAAAAAAAAAAAAGGTCGACGTAATCGACGAAATTCGTGTTTCTCGTAATTTCGTGTATAAACATGTGTATATTTAGTATAAAATATTATTCTCGGCGGTTGTAACGAAAGATGATTTTTTCCCTCGAAAGTTTTCCAAATAAAACTATGCCGTGTAACGTATAAAACTAGTTTATAATATGAATATTGCTCTGCGTTTTAATAGTAAATAATACATAATATACCGATTTCCATACATTTGAATAGGTAATAATACTATATAATACGTGCAAAATTATAT
Source organism: Pemphigus obesinymphae (assembly GCA_025469235.1). Lineage (NCBI taxonomy): Eukaryota > Metazoa > Arthropoda > Insecta > Hemiptera > Aphididae > Pemphigus > Pemphigus obesinymphae. The sequence continues at coordinate 9,198 of JAIPRL010009947.1, forward strand.
TGTCAACTTGATAAAATTTAACACCGAATCACTACAACGGGACGGACGTATAAAAATTTATAAAAGTATAAAACATATTACAAAAGGGTGAAAAATTCGTAAAATTTTTGTTTACATTTCTCGTTATTTATTGGTTCATTCGTATATAGTAATTATGATATAATAGAAAATTGCGTGTGGATAATATCAATTTCGTGTAACTCGTGTGATGTTATGATAATAATAAATCTTGATGCACGTGTATATCATATTATTATTATAAATCACGATAGTTTACGACTACAAAAACCACTACTATAACGCCGTGTATAAGGTTTTCAATTAAATTGAAAATTTTTAAAGATTGCATATTACCTATGCGACTGACTATACTAACAATGTTAGATAAAAACTAGAAAATTGTCTATGAAATATTCTACCTATGTACCTATCCATAATCATCCCCTTCACGTGTTACAAAAGGGGTAGTTTTGTGGTTTTTTTATGTTTAATTCAAAATCCGTAGCTCTAACAAAAAAAAAAAAAAAAAAAAAAATGTATAGAATCTTATTTATTTAAGTCAAAATAATGAAATATAAAATTTTTTCATTTATTTAGCAAAATTGCTTTATTTATATGTTTATTTAAATATTATTATCAAACGATTGAAGATACGAAAAAATATTACATAATTATATAGAATTTAATTTCCTAAGAAATAAGTAATTCGTAAAAATTTCATCGGATGTACTATATAATTCTTAGAGTAGAATATATATATATATATATATGTAATTATATGCTAAAAAGAAATAAATAAAAAACATGTAAATAAAAATTTTCTTCTTATTTCATGTTATTATAGCTGTACGTATATAGGTCACGATTTTATTATTTATTTTATATTTTATGCAATTATAATTTATAATTTATTATTTATTTTTTATTTGTTCAATAAGAATGATTGATTTGTATCCAAAAAAATTTGACGTTCCGTGATCTTCAAAAATTAATAGAATGTAGCACTATACATTTTTTAGGGTTTTTGTAAAGTCAATTTTTAAGAAATATTATGAAAAAAGAAAAATTAATAATTAAAACATGTTAAAATATAATATATTAATTAAAATAATCTAAAAATAGTCCAATATCCATACTACTTTTATTGTTGTTATATCACGATATTTGTTCAAAAACATGTTGACGACAAATAAGTTTATAAGTATTACGTATAATATAATGATTTTAGAGGTAATATATACCTATTATAAAATATAAATGTAAAATAAGTAAAATAATAAGTACAAGTACCTGATAGTTTAATTAAATTTTAACAATATTTGTACTATTTTTAATAAAATTGTTATCAAAAAACTAAATATGTAATTTCCTAAAAAAACATTTGGTTTTTTGTAGGATTATTTATTTTATAAGTATACCTTATACCAGTGATATATTTATTGTGTTCATGTTTTATAATATGAAATTATAGTAATAAATTGGTTTTAATTATCTTATTAAAATCTTTATGAAGTTTTAAAGTTATTTTTATTACGTTTTAATTTAACTCGTAATGTACTCATATCAAAATACATTTTATTGAACTGCATAATTTTCTATCAGGTACAAAGTGAAACGTATTACTTTGTTTTAGGTATCATTTTACAAGAATTCCTCTATGTGAAAACAAATAGGATAAAAGTTCAAAACAAAATTCAATTTATTAAATGCTGATGGATATTTATCTTTTGGAAATGTACCGATTTTGTATATCCTATTGTTTCGGGGGCTTAAAGTCATTGATTTGAATTTGACAGCGGTAACGGCAGAAACTTTTCTTCAAACACACATTTACTTTCCTTTCGAGAGAATATTCAATTTAAAACCAATGTGAAATGTATTTGCGACGATTTATAATATACACCGTGACTGGTTAAATTTACGATGGATTTATATACCATCGGCCGGATATACATATGATATATACATGTATATACAGAGTGATTCACTATATAAACATATTCTTCCTATTTTGACATTTAAGAGTACGTCACACCCCCGAAACATAGTCAGCGAAAACATAGTTTCGCACTTTCAGTATTTTATCAGATACGAGTAGAATAATCGTAGATAAATATTTTTTATATCAGTAAAAAGCTGACAACATTTACTAAATATTGATTTTTGTTTGATTTATACTTTATATTATATTTTCACAAGCAATTGAATAATTTGAAATTTTGACTTTTTTAAAAATAACCCATTACAGATGTAACATACTTACAAAAAATAGGGTCCGTTAAAGTTGAAAAAAGTTATTTTCTTTTATTTAATGCCAATATTAATGATCATTGATCATTTTCAATGCCATAAAACTTGAAGTATGAAGACAATAGTATAAATTATTATACAACATAATTTTTTTAAAACAAATATCTCGATTACACAACCATACAAACTAATACTAACACGGAAATATTTTTAAATTGTCGGATTTTTGTTTTTCTTAAAATTTCATAAAAATTGCCTATACAAAACTCCTTAAAAACCGGGTGTATATCGTCCGCTTAATTATATTTGAAAAACTAATTAAATGTTTAATAGTATTCTTAAATACTACATGTTTCTTAATATTTGAATAATTTATGTTACTCAACCTTTTCAGTCCCCAAATTGGTATTTTTTCATGCATGAATACATATAAAGTAGGTAGCCAAGTTTCATACAAATCGATGAAGTTGAGTTCTTTCAGACTATGTGATGAATTGGCTTAGAATGACCCATATACAAACATTAAGAACCATATTATTATTATTAATATATAATATATTGATATGAGTATCTTTTTTTTTTATCTTAGTAATATTTATGATAATATTATCATACGGACAACATTTAAAAATGATAAAATTAATTACTTGAAAAAATACATTGATTGATGAGAATATCTTGGTTTATTACTTATCATATTATATTTTATTTTGAAAGAAACAAATACGTTTTAAAGTATCATATATTTTTGAAGGTAAACTGATATCGGAAACATATTAAATAATCATTTTACAATAATCTGTTTTTACTATGACTTTATTGTGGCACAAATAATGACAGTTGGTCGTTAGAATAAATGCAATATCAACGGTATATATAAAACCAGCCTTATAAATCATTACAACAACTATATTAATAAATGAATTATTGTTTATTGTATAATGTAATTGTTTTTTTTTTTTTTTAATTAATACATAGTTAATGGAAATAAAGCATCTATACACTAACTAAAATACATAATATTATGTTTAGTTATACACTAAATGCTATTCTAATTTTGAAAAAAGTAATAATTTTAAACGCCAAATTGCCATTACTATGGCATGTCTCAACATTTATCCACTTATAAATTATCAAAATGAGTTTCAAATTCAAAATAATTCTTAGTTAAGCCAATTATAATACAATTTAGATGGTAAATATTTTTAAACCTTTATAGTAACGTGCGTAGTATCAGACCATATAGTTGCGCGCAGTATGATTATTTTCCGTTCAAATAAAAATATATATTTATTTACAATATTTAATTTTAATTAATTATTATGTGTATATTATTATAATATACATTTTAAAATATATATTTTTTATTATATTATTTAAGCACAATATTTATTATATATGCATTAATTGACGTACCTATGTATTATTTTAAAAATATTAATAAAAACATTTTAATTAAAAAAAAATATTAAAACCTTTATTAAATAAATACATAATTTGTATTTCTTTGATTAATATTATGAAGCTTTAAAGCAGTCGGGGCAAGTTTTTATTATATTATAGTCTCTGCAGATGAACTTACGCAATTGGTGTATACTTTTGTGGCTTTACAATCCCTTCTTTTCCATAAAAAACACTCTCAGCGCATATTTAGTGGCATTCATTGTTGGCTTCATAATAATTTTCGCAAACTATTGATGAAATTTTGTTAAATATCATTGTGAATCTCGTCAACTGTCGATTTCTCTGATTTTTCAGTGTTTGAACGTTCCAATTTAATATAATTTTCATCAGGTAAACATTCGTTAGTAGAAAAATAATCACCCCTACCTACTCATCACTTATGTCATTCAAAAGGTACGCAATAAGATGGCATTCTAATTGATCCATACTTACACTGTTTGAAATTCGACGAATATTTAGAAAAAAATAAGCCCTCGTCGGGTAAACTTCAAACACGGGATTGCTTTATTTAGGTTATAATTTTTTAAGATAGTTATAGTTATATTATACATCAATATTCATTCAAAATTGTTTTGTAGAATGCAATAGTTTATCAGTGTAGCTTTAAAATTTTATATATTCACTATGAATGTCCCCTACATGACGAGTGAAGTGCATCCACTCTCTACTTTTTAAATTACACTATAAGAATAAAAGTTTATTTGAACTATAAATAAACTTGAGTCGTAAGTTGAAAAATATGTGAATGAATAAGTAGACAAACGCACTTGTATAAGTTACACTTAGACAAATTGTGTATAAAATATATTATTTTTAACATAATTAAAAAGTAGATTGTCCATATAGTGTATTTTATTACAAATCAGTATAACTGAGAAATTACTAATTGGCATGTTCAATGTTCATTGTTGGTGGTTTCCACGTGAATAAAATATTATATCACACGGATATGGCAATATGTAATTAGTTACATAATAAAATTGCAATAGAAAAGACATAGTAGGTATTGAAGTGCATTTCAAACATTTAAAAAAATATATATAATTAAGGGTTAAATGGGGTGGATGTACTCGATGAATCCCGTGTATTTTAGGAAATAACACTTAGCGAATAAAAATTTCACAAAATAATGAAAAACAAAGAAATCAAAATGTGTTAAAAAAGTGGTGTGTGTATATATATATATATATATATATATATTATATATATATACACACATTATACATATGTTGGTAAAAAAAATAAAAAAAAAAAACATTGTCCTATTACGTAGTATACGCCGTATGGGTCGTTTAAACTGATGATATTTTAACAAGGTCGGAAAAACAGCGGCATCCTGCAGGATAGAGCAGGACACTGGAAATCGACCAACGCTCAAATGATTTTATATATATATATATTATTATATAGATATAAATGTCTCTCTAAATCGTATATTTTGTCTAATTAGTGCGGTTTTTTTTTTTTTTTTTTTTGTCCGAAATAAACCCGTCACTCTTGTATTCTCCCCCCGAAACAATAAACATTATAATAAAACGTGTCGTAAGTGTGTGTATTTTTTTAAATCTTATTTTTTTTCGAACCGGATTCCTTTCGTTTATAACGACACGGTGGCGGCACAATGAAGTCCTTAAAACCACAGACGTCCGCGTAATACGTTCAGACGGGCAATAAATCTCAACAGTCAAAAAACACGTAGGTATACACATACAAATACGACGTCCTGGCTGTAATATAATGTATATACCGATACCACCGCGAATCCTTTTCCCTCCGTGTCGATAAATACTCGTTTGTTTTTTGGCCTTTTACTAAAAATTTATTACGTTAATTATAATAACGCGTAGCTGCTATTATTGGATTTCTATTATAATTATATAGCTATGTGTCACTTAATATACTTATTTTTCGATAACACGTAGAATTATAAGCCTAACGTTTTTTTAGTACTGGTAATTTACATCTCTCATCTCCCATCCCCCCCCCCCCCCAATGACAATTGTATCACAAATGACATAGTCTAGCTTCTATAAAACGAGCTAGTTCAATTTTATAAATTTTATTTTTTTCACTAAAAAAAAAAAATGTGCCGAAATAGAAAATGTTAATAAAATTCAAAAAATATAACTAAGATTATGTAAATTGTACCATGTGGTACGCCAAATAGTACCGAAATAATCATTTGAGTAGAAAGCCCTAACGGTTTTTATGATCTATGAAAATATTGTTTTTTCATTGTAAATCGAACGAATTTTATATAACCTAATATAATATAATATATATTATACCTATTACGATATCCGTTACTTATTAATTTGTTATTATTTATTTATTTATTTAAATATATAATATAATAGTTAGATATTACGGAAAAAGACATGTTTTCAAGTATTTTTTTTAGTTTAACCGGATAATTTAATTACAATTTGAGAATCGTTACACCCTTCGGATATATATGTCATTATACCAATAGAAAACATATTAAAAAAATATAAAACGTGGTTCTTTTTTTTCATAATACGTAAATAAGCAGGTTCCCGAATTTGATGATTGTGTAAATAAATTGGTATTGATTTACCCCTTAAAAATGATTCATTCAAGCTATATTATACTCCTTAATATTAAATTTTGAGTTTAGTTTTATCAAATTTTTGACATATTATATTATATATTTGTATATTGATTATAATTTAAAATAATTTTTTTCCAAAAATTAAATGAGATATCTAAAACGAAAATGTGTCTAATATAAGTATAAGTGAAAATTATAATTTTGGATTACTTATACTATATTTAATTTTATTAAATTTGTTTTTGAAAAATATAATGACAATATGACAGGAATCAAACAAAATGTTAAACACTATGAAATATGAATGAAAACAAAATAAATAAATAACAGTATCTATGAGAAAATTAAAAGTTCAACACTATTGTGCCTATATAATTATCAAAAATTTCTTATTTTTAGATTATTATATTACATACGTTGTACTTTTCGCCTTTCATTTACTTTCAATTATTTTATAAAATATAGGTATCAAAACTGCGAAAAATGTCCAGATACAAGTCATTATCAAGTTACAAATGAATAATAATAAAAAAAAATCTGGAAAGCACTTCACACGTTGGGTAGGATAATGATAAAAGATATATTGAATTTGAATGCAGTGATAAATTATTTCTTTCTAAAAAAAAAAAACGATTCTGAGTGAATTACACAAATTTTATGCTCGGATCTTTATAATGTCAAAAATACAAATAATAAGCTCAATTGCTTAACATTAAAGTTGTATGTAGGCAAGTATTGTTTAAAATAACATTATCCGTTTTAGATTCTGAGCGTAGCGAGGGAGCTAGTGGTTTTACAATGATGTTTATTTATTTATTTTTTTTCTTTGTTAACAAATTTACTACCAGAAGGAGTGCTCCGATCTTTACACTCATACTCTGTTTCCGGTAGCAAATTGCATCTAGTTAGTACTTTTAAGAGGTCATTTTTCGATTTTCATAATAGTTTTTTAATGCGTAAGCAAAAACTACCAAAAAATTACGAAAAATACGATTTTGTAAAATCGAGAATTTTAATTTCGTCGTAATTTCGAAA
>JAIPRL010009948.1:0-16512 GCA_025469235.1 Pemphigus obesinymphae
TTGGCCATCGTGAAAACAAAACTTTACAGCACAATGGCTCATGAAAGACTTGAGTCACTAATGTTTTTCATTTTTATATATTCAGAATTTAGTACTTTGAATTTTGAAACAATTAATTACTTGGTTAAGAAAAAAAAATGTTGACCTTTTTTTTTGGTGGGGGGAGGGGGGTGAATGCATGACCTGTGAAGAAAGTCTGGACACGCCTATGAGGTACGTACAAGATATTTAAGTAAGAAATTTTCCAAAAAAACATTTTAATAAAAGTATGAATTATTAAATAGTGACCAAGAGCTAATAAAAAAATAATATGTAGGTATCTAATGGTTAATTATATACCTAATATACAAAATGTATTATTTAACTAATTATACATATATATTATTATTATTATTTGTAATTTGATGTGATCAGTAATAGTAATTTGATCAATTTGGTATTTTAAAATAGCTTTTCGAGCTTTTATTTGAGCGAATGAAAAATTTTGTTATTTCTTCCAAATTTAATTTCCGTGACCGCGTAAACATATAAGCGCTAACGGCGATTAGTTGTGTCTATAAGAGGATGTCGTACGTTTGATTTTTAGAGGTTTGTTTGAGTAATTTTAAGAAAATTTTGAAAAAAAAGAAATTTTTAAAATTTTGTGTAAAATAAACGGAAGTTCTAACAAATTTTGAAAATTCTCCAACAATGACCAAAAAGTGTATACCCAAATAGTTTAGATAGGTTTTTGACCATTTTCGAAAGTTGCTGTTGGCGTGATGTTGGTAGAGCAGTTTTTAAAAATATAATAATTCAAAAAATATTGACCAACAAATTTTAGGAATCGTATAAAAATGATCAAATTTGTTGGTTTGTTTTCAATTTTGCATATATAAATATTGACTTTGCTCTGCTAACTTCACGAATACATTAATATGTCATTATATTTACAATTTATAAAAATTATTGTCTGATTAACCTAATGTTAATTTTGCACAATATTATAAATATTTCATATTTTTAATCATAAAGTATGTTTGAAAACATTTTTTATATAGTCTTTAATCTTTTTAACTGATTTTAGTTACGTAGGTATACATTAATATAAAGTAGGTAATGTGATAACACTAGGTATCTTATATTTTTAATATTTTGTTCCATTTAGATTTATGCATGTGCAATAAAACTTATTTATCAAATAAGAAATAAAATCTGATATATTACATTGTAAAAAATGTTGTTAAATTTCAACTAGTTATGCCAAGTAAATTTACTCATAATTCCAATGTGAAATTATTTTGCACATCATAAAATTTAGGTAAATTCGTCCTGAGTAGGTACCTACCTAGGTAAATTATATTTATACAAAGTTCTGTGTAAATTTCAACTAGTAATGTTATGTAAATTTACACGAATCTAATACTATAATGCAGTGGCGTACGCAAAGGGGAGGCTAAGAGGATGAAGCCCCCCATTCCCAGTATAATTTTATTTTTTTTTATGTTTCATATTATCAATATTATATATTATATTTACACTATACAGTGACGTATTTTCAAACAAATAATACTTATTAAAAATATTTTGATATTTTTAGAATATTTTGTATCACATGGAAAAATGTTATCATTAAGCATCAATCAATAAAACGAGTGACAAAATAATTAAATTTTTTAATTTATATTTTTATATTCATACATTTTTCCTAATTTTTTAATCGTAATATAAAACTGTATACAGTGGTTTTATTTTTGGATTATTGTAAGATATTTATTTGAGAACTAAAAATATTTTAAGTTTAATACTTATGTGTAGGTACCTGACAAAAAAGTTAACAGTCTTTGATAGATAGGTATACTACATAAAAACTAGCTACAGGATAGATCGTGAGAGTTGTAAAATATAGTATTATTACATTGATTTGGTATATTTTTAAGTTTTAATTGATACAGTTTTTTAAATTTTAAAACTGATTATTCCTTAGTTTGGTAATAAATGATAAAAGTACCTAAGAACCACAGCCTAGTAATAATAATACACTTCATTGAATTTTGATTACTACAAAACTCCTTTATCTTAATCTCATTTATAAAATCATTTTAAATAGTAAAATACATTAAGTGAAGGCTGAAATATACGTGTAAAACATAATATGTTAAAAATGTATTAAAAATAAAAAATAAAAAACACGTACTCTCTGATCATTTTATATTGTTTAGAACCAACTTTTTCGCATTTATGAGGAAATAATCATTATTTTAACCCATATTTTTCATTATTTTTCGATGGTTTTTTCTGATGCGTTTTTAAAAAATTAACAAATTATCTCTTCAAAGTACCATGGTAACAAAATTTCATGCTAAAAAATGGGTACGCATTAAAAATTTAGATCATGACGTTAAGTCTTCTGGTCGATAAATTGCTCAAAGAAAAATATAAAACCAATTAATATCATAGTAAAACGGGAAAATATTTTGCACCGCTCAGAATCTAAAATTTATAGGTATTATATTCATTTTTGGGTATTATTATTCATTTTTTAGATTATCAAATTCTATTTCTAGTTATTATTGTTTAAAAAAAAAAGTTCTATCTACAAAAATGAATTTTAGGTATTTTGGTTTTCAAAATCAATATTTTTTGTTTTTTCAATACCTCTGGACCCCCTCTCCGTAAATACACCACTATACATTATAATATATATTTTTAACAGTAGGTATTCTATTATAACACTGAAAAACACCTACTTTATTCTTTTATGCCTAATCTTGTGTCTACTGATTTCCTATTTATTTTCAAGCCCCCACCCCTCCCATTGAAAAATCCTGCGTACGCTACTGCTATAATGTAAATTCATTTTGCATGTAAAAAGTAAGTAAATTTGTCATCCTTAGATGACAGTTTAGATAAATTATATTTATATTTAATGTGAATTTCAAATAATAATGCTGCGTAAATTTACATAGAATATTAATGTGAATTTATTTTACACATATTATTATATTACACAATTTAGGTAAATTTGTCGTAAGTAGGCACTTAGGTAAATTATATTACTATTAGCATAGATAGTAAAAGTATATTTAATCTATGCTATTAGGTAAATTTACAAATCCCTATTATAATTTGGTAAATTTCAACCATTCAATAGGTATCTATGGTAAATTTACTAGACATTATATTGTAATTTTCAAAGTTGGTTGATCGTGTGTTGCCATACATTTTACGTAAATTTCAATCAAAAATTTTTTATAGTGTATTGATCATTATTTATTATCATATCAGATTTATGATTAAAACATTTTATATACGCATGCATTTAAACGGCATTATCTAAAACTGCACATTCTCGTTTTCTGTTATCGTAGTTTCAAAAATTAAACAGAATATGATAGATGAGAATATTTGGTGTAGACGAGCAAAAAGTCATTTTAGTTAAAAAAAAATTTTTTTTAATTTGAAAATTTGACGTTTTTAATCACAAATTTTGAATGTTTAAATATACTAATCGAATAAAAACTATGCTTGATCTTAGTTTAAGATCTTATAATATATTTAGTATAATTAATTACCTATTTTTCTTTTATGATAACTTTTGATCAAATTTCGTGATTACAACAAAAAAAGGTACATATATATGAGTCTATTTTTAGATTACTTACTTGTAAAATGTATTTTAATCGTTAAATTTTCATTACTCAAAAGTCTAATAATTGCCTACACCGAACCCCTTAAAAATTGATGGTATAACGTCCTTTTAAAAATATTTTCGACATACTGAATGTTTCCATGGTTCTAAAAATTGAACAAATTGCAGCTTATTCCAATTTGAAAAAAACATTTAAATGACTGTAACTTTATTAATTTAAATTTTTTACCATATGCCTAAGTACACACTATAATTAGGAACACATGTTCATAAACATATTTATATTTTATTTATTTTTTATATTTATTATTATTTAACCCATCATAATTTATAATATGATAGAAATTAAGTTAAAATATTTTTAATTATTTTTTTTTACTTAGGTATATTTTATAAATAGGTACCTATACAAATTAACATCAATTTACTAAATTCTACCATGGGTGCTTATAATGAGCAGTAGGAAAAAAGCAATTTATTATATTAATTAATATACTTATATAACTAAGTATAAAGTTGGCAAAATTCTCAATAATTCTGTATAGTAACAAATTGAGGCACTAAATTATCTGTCGTCATGGGACCCAAAAATCCTAGTAGCGGTACTGCGACCACGGAGTCTAAATTAGAGCTATTCTTCCAAGATGTATTTTTAGACAACAAAATTATATAATATATAGTATAACCCCCCGGGTTGAAATTCTGCATTATAATTTGGTGTTGGGACCGTGTCCTGCTTAGTGCTCTTATGGTGTCAAAATGGTGTTTAGTGTCTAAAATAAGGACAAATGGTGACGAGATGGTTTTCTTTTGTATCTTATAGGTGTCCAAATAGTGTCATGTTTAAAATTGAACGTAATTTGGACCAACTTCACAAACTTGTATATAGGTACATATATCTGGATGGCTTTTTTGTATATATTGTATACTTGTTTAAGCATTTGTGGTAATATTAAAATAAATGATTAGGTGATCCTCATAATTAAGATATATAATACATATATGTACCTATATAAGCTATAGATTGGTCTGGACCAACTAAAAATTGATACTGAAATCACTAATTATGACACTATATATACACACACACACACACATATAATGTAATCAATGTATATTTGGTTAAAATGTACTTAGGTATATATATTTTACCATTTTACCGCCTCCTCATTATATGTTTTTTATTATTATTATTATTTTAAAAAAAATTTGATTATATTTTGCCAACTTTATGTCCATGTATAGGTAAAATAATAATATATATAAAGCCCACAATAAAGTATACATATGTACATAAGTATATACCTATTACCACAAGGCTATTTATCTATATTCTATTGTAATAATATATTAGGCATATTAATATACCATTAATTCCTACGTAATATCAACTCGGAGTAGATATGAGTACCTTAGTAGATAAGGCGTTAGACTTGTGGGCATCATATAGGTGGATTATACTAGTCGCCGGTTCGACTCGTCGCGCCACCGATAGTTTTTTTTTTTTATTTTTTCATTTGGACCATACAATAGTTAGAACACCATTTTTGAACACTGGTGTCTGAGCTTGACACTTTCAATGGTTTTGTCAAAATACAGTGTTGGACTGGTGTCTGCAACGTCAATACGAAAAAATTGCAACATATTTTTTAATCCTCTGGAAGCAAACTTAGCTCAGAGTGCGAACTTCATGCAGCATCCCGACTTTGTCTGATCAACCCCAAACATACCTATCTAATATTTTTGTATTTTTTTTAAAAAATAATTTTGCAACGTCAATAAGAACGACAGTAAAAAAATACGCAACAAAGTGTACGCGAGCTGCTATAACCGAAAATAATTTCAGCGGCCAATTTTATGTAAAACCCAAATTTTCGTTAAAAACTATAATTTTCTATGAATTATGAGCAGAATGTAATAAAGTAATTTTGTTTCAGGTAAGTACTAAGTATTTAGTACCTATTATATAATATATATTATACTCTTGATTTATCCTTTTTTTATAACTATAGTTTTGTACTAATGAGTAGTGAATTTATTAGTATAATTTAATTATATAGGTAATAGTTATAATCATTTTCTTAAATTGTATTTACTTTGAAATTGATGCAATTAATAAAATTATTTTACTTTTTTATATTAGCTATTATATTTACGATTATACATTTTCACACACGAGTCTATTAAAATAAATACATGAATATTTATAATAAATGATACAGGAAATGTGTATATTATATTCGTATTGGTATTATATGGATAGATATACTATTTTCTAGTCAACATTTGGTAATCGCCTTTTATATATATTACCTTTTGCAATAGTCCTGTATATAACTATTTATTAGACATTATCGAGATTTTGATTAATTTTATATTTTTATTACCTTTCCGTTTTACATAGTGATTATAAACTGTAACTTAATAGAATCGATTATTTCAGAAACCCGTCATGTGCCAACTTTCTGATTTTAAGAAAACTTAAAAAAACTTTCCCAGCAAGACTGTGATTTTTATTGTTAGTATCTAATATTTTTTCATTATAGTAGGTACCTACTTGAAAAAATAATACAATTTTTGTACTTGACGTGTTTCTGCAGTAAATCACCCTGTAAAACATTATTATTGTAGAGTTATTTCAATATTATTAAATGAAACCAATATTCTAATTAATTATAAGTTTTTATTACCTATTGATAAAAAGAAGATTCACGCATGTACAAGTATCAAATATTCGGTAAACGGACAAAATCCCTCCAGGATTGAAAAAGTAGGACGAAATCCCCACGAAAAAAATAAAACAATATAATGCAAAGGGGATTAGAAATTTCTTAAATACGCATAAACCTATGTAAAATAAAAACGTGTACACTTCAATAAGCACGACCAAAGGACAACGTCTTCCGATGCGACTCTTCGAACTATATAAAGATTAAATGTATACACAATACAAAAATACGATATATTAATATTTATTTTTATTAATATTAGGTATGTCTGGTATGTTTTTTCTTTAAAGTTTATACAAGTATATTAATACTTTTCAATATAACTATGGCGTGTTATTATTTTTTCGTCATAAAATCCCTTTCAATATTTGGAGAACAATCTAGTTAGGTACTTACCTAATAAAATAAATAATGATACGTAGAGGCATATTGTTAAGGTAATATTCATGCTCCACCACTGTTTTCATTCATTTTTATTTTATTTATCTCTGAGGGGATTTTGTCCTACCGAAAATGTATACGAGGGGATTTTGTCCTAGATTTCAAATATTCAAATATGAATGAGTACACAAATCTCTCCAGATTTGGCATTACCTACCACTCCTGTTCTTGCCCTTTTTATCAATTGGCGTAATAAAGTAATATGTGATTAGATTCTAGATCAGCTGGTGATAGGATTGTAGAGTAGCCAACATTCCTAAACGGCAGAATAAAATTTCCCACTGCTTCCACACACAAATCATTTGACGGGTTTCTGTTCTAAATACATTTTTTGACTCAAAATTAAATAGCTATGGAGATTAAATAGTTGACGGGTTTTTGCACTAAACGATATGCCTGTTTTCAAAGAATAATAAATTGAACCTAACTCATTTTTTTTTTTCAATTTTGGCGTTTGACGGGTTTCTGAAATAATCGATTTCTTAATTATTATTAATAACTATTAATTATTAATTGAGTTAATACTTATCTGCCAATTTTTTTTTTATCAAAGTTTAACTTATTGGTACCTATATTTTACTGTGTACAAACAAACTCATACTAATAATTAATAATGATACGTTGTATGCTCAAACGTGCTTATATAAGCAGTTGTTACCGGAACAGAAAGTGTTGTAGTAACTAGTATTATTAAGCATTGATTTGTTTGTCAAACCATGCAAACAGAGTAATTCCTCAGGAAATATATTATTTATTAATAAACAGTTTATTAAAAATATCTCAACAATATTATGTTTGAAAAATATATATATACAATAAACAATGGTAAGTATTTTATTTTAAGAAAATCTTAGTAAACGTTAAACATGTATTAACTTACATTGTTATAATCAATTTTAATATTTAATTATGAAAATTTATAATTCTGTTTATTGGAAATTTAACTATAAATTAATTAGTAGTACCTATTAATCGACAAATTTTTAAAACAAAAATAAAATAAAAATAGGTAGGTGCTTAACTGTCAAAATAAAATAGTTCATAATTACCTAATATAACTTTACTATAATACATATAAATAATTGTAAATAATAATTTTCATGAATTTTTTGTCTACTAATGTTTGCTATTATAGTATTATCAGAAAATGCCTTTTAAAAAAGTTTAGTTTTTGGTATGTATTTACTTGTGATTATAAATTCGATAACCATCATAATATGATATTATTATTGATGAATAGATCACCTCAGGAAGAATTTTTTTTATGATTTTTACGATTATTGAACGAATTAAAATTTTTCGATTATTACGACTATTCAAATTTGCAGTCAAAATTAATCGATATCGATTGTTTTTATGAGTAAAATCGATTTAAAAATACCCGTTTAATGTAAAACGTGTTATTGCTACATTTTTATTTAATTCAAAACGTGGTATTGCCATGTTTAGGTCAAAACGTATTATTGCTCATGTTATTTATATATAGACGTACAGTTATTATCAATGCAATCAATGCCATTAACATTATTTTAAATACAACTTTAAAAGTATTTAAATGATTATTTATTAAAGTTTTAAATTGTGATTTTATCATATTTTAATTACATAAGTTGAAACGAACAATAAAAATCTTAAAAACTGCGTAAGAGGTAAGTACCTACATAATTTAATTAGCTAACTTATACTGTATGTCTTAGTATACCTAATACACGTAAAAAGTATTGTTTTAAAATAATTTATTAGTTTACCAATGTATTACACATGTAATTATATAATACTGTTATTACTGTTAATACTGTATTATATAATAACACTGTAATGTTTATTATATCTAGGTACCCATTCTAATAATTATATTAATATTATGTTATTAATTTTAATAACTGAGCTTGACCTATTTTCTGACTCATGTTCTGCGCAAAATAAAAATCAATTTGTTGTAGCAACCTTATTGTACTACATCAATTGTAAGAACACCATATTTTTAAAAATAAATCATTTATTTCTAATAAGAAGACATAGTTATATGCCCACGATCAGATTTTCGATCGTATTGAAAAATGTTTACGTGAAAAGGAAATAATATCACCTCAACAATATTATGATGTATTTAAAAAATTTGCAACATTTCGTGTCTTAAATAAAGATTTTTTCATGTATGATATAAAAAATGTTGTAAAAACTTTCATGAAACCAAATGTTATCAAAACTACAGAACAAAAGACTTTTTCTTATTACAAAGAAAAACACTGTTGATGTATCATCAAGTTATGACGGAAATCCAACATATTCAATTTCAGTTCTTAAAAGAGACAGTAGTCTAAATGCATTAGATAAAATGGATATATTACCAACAATAAATTAGGTAGGTATGTGAAACCACAAAAACAAAAAGATGTGAAAAACTTAATGTGTTTTTTTGTTGTACCAGAGGACGAAAAATAATTTTATACAAATAATTTTCGTGTAAATGAACTAAAAACAAAGGAAGAAGAAAATGATATTCCTATTTACAATGAAAATGCTACTTATCACTAATAAATTTTATCGAAACCTTAATAATATGTATTTCAAAAACTAATAATAATAAGTTATAAAGAGTTAAATATTTTTGTTTGAATGTTATTTTTCTTATATTAAAAATATTAAATAAAGCATTTTGTTATTAATTGTTTTAATTATATTCAAACCACTATAAAATGTACAATGTTATTTTTTAAATAGTACTACATTACCTAATTAATGAAATTCAAAATATATTTTATCCCATTCCACATTTTAAGTTCTAAATATCAATACAATATGTTTTTCCTAAAAATACTTTTACTGGAAATATCACGTTTCATACCGACAAAAAAAATATTTTCAAAACATTGTATAGTTAATGTTTCTTGAAAATGTGGTATTGCCAGCAATAATGCGTTTTGCATTAACAAACCATTTTAAAACGTGATATTGCCATTATTTTTTCAAAACGTGGTACTGCCGGCAATAACACGTTTTGACCTGACACGACATTTAAAAAACTAAAAAAATATGCTTAAATCTAAATATAGATTTATTTTGACATTGAAAATCAATTTATTTTCAATTTATACTTCATACATATGCTAAACTTCAAGGATATATACATTCGTATGCGTGTAACATAGTTTTTCTTATTTCCTGAACATTTTGAATTTTGGCAATACCACGTTTTGCATTTCCATCCTTCAATTATACGGGGAGCTATTACGTGCACCCGTGTGCACATGTCATGAAAAAATGTATATTTTTCACTCAAATAGGCGATTCTAATTCCATTAGAACGTAAAAATGCGTACTCTAATTATAAAGTTCAAGACATAAATAGATTCCTGATAACTTTCTTGAGGTATAGTACCAAGAATATTTCTAACATTATTTATAGTTAATTATGTATTTGTGTTGGAAATTCAGAAAACTTTTGAATATTTAAACCACTAATGTTACAATAACAAATATGCGATACCTCGAGCAAGTTCTAAAGAACACAAAAATGTCTTTAAAATGTTTATCGGAGTTAATATCGTCTCGGTCTGGTGAAATTAGAAACAGTGATTTTTGATATAATATACGAGTATAGCAGTCGCGAGGCCCTGTAATGAGTCACGACACATCAATTGGATAGATTTCATCCCATTCGTTTCTAGTGAGCGTGATGTTAAATTGTAGAGAATCAGTAGACACATTTTTTTCATTAGATGAATTTGATGTATTGGATTTAATAGACTGCTGAATTATAAAAATAGACTACAGAAATTTAATTATTATCTTTTGAAATTATATTGAATTCTGATAAACAATTTTTTCTATTTTCTAACACAATGGTACATAAATATTTCGGCAGTAAACGGCTGTTAAGATCTGAAGAAATTTTATCCCAAACTTTGGATGTAGGTGGTAAATTTCACCAGATTCGTTGAATAATGAATTTTGTGTATTTTTCAAAGCCAAACAAATTTCTTCAAATAGAACAGTTGGTAGTTTTGGCATTTCGTAGGTTTAAAAACACTGAAATGTTTATTGAAAAAAAGAGTTACAACATATTTATAAATATAATATTGAATCGTATTAATATATTATATTATCTACCATTAAAAAAATTTATATAATAATTAATAGTTAATAAATATACTTGTGAATTTTTAGAACAATAGACATGGCTGTGTAAAAAAAATTAAAATGCACATTCGAGACGATCCATTTACATAACTACTAATATTGTATTAATAAAAATGTACAGTACCTAAGTCGGCGGAGTCGATACTAAATCGGCGGAATCGATATATGCACGTACAAATTACTGGCGGCAAGAAAGAGTACATAAAAAGTTTGTAAATATCTATATCTTTAAGGTTTTTCTTGAGTTTTTAGAAAAGGGTTTATGTGACAAAAATTATCAAGAGACCTTTTTCATGGAGAATATTATATACCACAATAAAATTGTTATTTATAATTTAAAAAATGTTAAAATTTAATAGTAAAAAAGTCCGAACAGTGTAGGAGATTCTTTTCGCAAAGATTATTTCGAGAAAATTATTCTAAGCTATGTTTTACTATAAATAACTATAACTGAAAATAAATTAAAAAAATAAAATATCCATATAAATCGTAGGTAATAATAAAACATAGATATTCGGTGAGAATTTCAAGATTATTAGAACTATTATTTTCGGAATTACTAGGAAATAACCATAAAAAACAATTAAAAATCTACATATGTATAAGTCTAATAAAATTGGTACCTATTACATAGTGTATTATTAATTATAGATAAAAATATGCACTTATTTTGATACTTACTAACGTGATCGGAAAATGGCAATGTATAAAAAAATTAGATACTCATATCTATTTCCAAAAAATTTTTAATGAAAAATATTTATATGGGTATATTTAGTTTTTTTTTTTAATTTAAAAAAAAAAACGTCCTAATTTTACGATTTTTTTGTTACAAATCTAATGTTTTCAATACCAATAGGTCTTAGGTACGTATTTTATCGTTACATGGATCAGATATCATATAACATTGTAAATATTTAACATAAATTCATTGCAAAAAAAAAAAAAAAAAAATGCATAGTTTTACTTATAATATTATTACTTAATAATAAATTGTAATAGGTATTAGGCCTATTAATTAATTAATAACGAATGAACGTCGCGGCGTCGTCGGTGTTTAAAAATCAAATGTTACAAGAAAAAATTCAACTGCGATTTCAAGCAGTTGACCTATACTTATACTATAATATCTATCATTCAGAACATTTGTGTTATAGTGTATTACGACAGACGCATACAGGCAGCACCGGCTCAAGTAAAATTAGTGCACTAGGTGCAAAATTTTTGCCGCTTCAAAAATATACAAAAAAAGCCATAAACTTTTTCTGGAATTTGCGTATGCCCTACCGTATAAATTTTCTTCCAGACCTTCTTAAACTTTTTAAAAACGTCATTATTCACCGCTTCAAATAAATACAAAAAATATAGTTCGCTCGCCTATACCTTGAGCCGGCCCTGCGTACAGGTACGTATAATATTGTTATCGCTCGTAGCCGGTGGATAGCCTATGACACAATTGTCCTGGAAAACGGGCAAAAGTGGAAACTAAAAATTATAAATCCACGGGAATTTTTTTTGTTCCGACCGACCGGCCATATCATGATGCACGGGAAATACGATATACGCGTGTTCGTATTAATTTTTGAAGATTTCAATCTGAATTAAATAAATTAATTCATATATATATATATAAACAAATATCCGATCAAACATAAGATAGGCAAAATATTTACGACTAAAAAAATATTCTATATGAACGATATTTCTACGATAATTAATTAAAATGATATAATTCTACAATATCTTGTAACGAAATTCATCAAAATATTTCACAGCCACTTTCAATAATGTAAAACAGCCACATGAAAACTGAAAAATCAAGACACCGACATAATAATGCAGTAGACGAAAAATAATCTCGGTAATTAAATACCTTTAAAAAAATCCTCGGAATATATTATGGGGTTGACACGTTGAAAGCCGTAATACCAAATAAATTTTTGTAGAAAATTTCCTGCTTTATAATTTTTAAGCTTTTCATTGTTTGATCAATTGCGTGCTATATTCCCGGTTTCTAAACGTATTTTAAACAATAATCTATGTTATATAGGTATTATTTTTATTGCCGGCATTTAATACGCATAAAATTTTATAATTTAATTATTAACGATTAAAACGGTCTTAACTATATAAAGTATCAGTTGAAATTGAATTTTTTTTTTGGATAAAATAAATAATAATATTATAATATAATATTCTGAAAAAGTAGTAAGATAGTTACGTCGATGGATACGAGATCGGCCATCCGTCGTCTATCAGGCCTCTACGGTACCTATCTATATATACATAGGTAATAATATATGTGCATTGAGTTGATTGTTGCAGGAGTTAATTGTTTGTTTGGGGTTACTTCTGAGTTTACACGACAAACTATATTAAACATACTAAACATCTACGTAGGTCTGCTAAATAATATTGATTGATAATATTGGCAAAGAACAAATTTTTTCTTGTTTTTTTTTTTTTCAATTCTGGATCAAAATAAATGTTTAATAATCATGTATAACTGCAATATGGATCTATAAAAATCGAATCCCGGAATGATTTTCGTCGAATATTTACAATAAATTAATTTATATGATCACAGCGTACCTCCATAACTATCATAAACCGTTAGATATATTTTATGACGGATGTCATGACCCACACTTCTTAAATAATCAGGCATAATCATTTCTTTGTTTTCAAAGCATTTACATAAGACATTCAAGGGATCCTGCGTTATTTCGTTGCATCCTTTTTTATTTTTAAACTTCCGATATTACTGAGAGCCATTTTCGCTCGATCAGCTCCTACTTAATCAATTTCCATATTGATGGTCGATTATGCCTAACGAGGTATGGGAAAATATATTGTTCTATTTGTTATCTTACAACGGCTGTAACTAGGTAAATTTTGGGTTGCTAATTTAAAAAAACGCAAATTATTATAAAAACACGAACCAAAAGGGTTAAAAATTTAAATAACCATTCCTATTTTTCATACCTGATTCATATGGATACATTTATAAAATTAATTTTGATGTTTAGATTATGGTCCTAAACACAAAATGAACCAAGATACAGCCGTTTCAAATATTTGGGGATCATTATTTTGATTACAATTAAAATCAAATAATAATAATAATTAATAACAATAAAAGAAAAATTATAAATGTGTACTAAATTGCTTTTGCTATCTTCCAGAAGATCCTCCCTCAATGCTAATTAAAAAAAAAATTGGGATTGGTGCTGGAAATAACGATGGTTACAATGGTACAAATCAGAATTGGCGTAGCACAAACAAATAAGTGTAAAAAAGTTTAGAATTTTTAGGGGGGGGGGAGACATTGTTAAGATGCCTCTCTCTGTGTATTGAAAATGTTATAACTTTGGCATGGGGGAAGCCCTAATGATGGTCACAATGGCACAAACTAGCACTAAAGTAGAAAAAAAAGGTACTTTTATAATATTAAGTTATACATTTTAAGTTACAATGTGGGAGGTTAACTTAAGGAACCCCCTTTTTGAAACTTACTTTACTATGAAACGAGAGCAATATTAACGATGGGAAAACGGCACAAATCAGCATGAAGGATTGTAATGAAAAAAAGTTCAAAGTTCCGATGTGGAAGGGCCAAATTAATGGACCTTTACTTATGTACATAATATGGTGCCCATATAATATAACCATATGGCATATATTATAGTAATCAATATAGTATACATATTTTCTGTGTCATATAAATATTCTTACATTTATTATAATAGATATATGTATGAAAATATGTGAAGTCTAATTTTATTTATTATATCAATTTTAAAGCAAATATAATTTAAGAAAATTTAATTAATTTAATTAATTTAATTTAATAAATTGCCTATACACATTGGTACAAAAACTAGATTAATATAAAAAAAAGGATAATACAAGAATATAATATATATTATAGATAGGTACTAAATACTCAGTACTTACCTCAAACGTGATTTATTTATTAAATTCTGCTTATAGAAAATTACAATATTTTTAATAGATTGGATCTGTTACAAACATTTGTATTGTTACATAAAATAGGCAACTTAAATTATTTTTGGTTTTAGCAACTCGTATACTTCGTTACAAATTTTCTTATTGACATTGCAAATTATATGATATGTTTGGAGTCAATCGGACAAAGTCGGAATGCTCTATAAAATTAACATCCTTAGCTATGTTTGTTTCCAGAGGGTTGAAAAATATGTTGCAAATTTAACTAAATATATAAATATAGTAAACTTACACATGCGCATTATTGTGATATCGCTTTTTAGAAATCACGACGATAATAGAAAAACATTGACGCGTTAAGCTATTTTTCGTGCTTTTATGCGTTGGAACGTTGCCATGTTTATTTAGGTATGCCCGAAATTAATAAGAAATTTAGAAAATTAACGCAAATAAACACGTCAATTGTTGTATATATAACTTATGCTACAAAATTACTATATATGCATAAAAATGAAATTTTTTTTGTCAAATTTGGCGTTGTTATAACTTGAAACATATTTAAATCGTACTTAGCAATTTTTTGGACTATTAAATAAAAATATGCAAATGTACGAAGTCCCGAGCCCTGGTCCTCATATATACTGCATAAAATTCAAATTTGTACTTATATTACGATTCACTAATTAATATGTGGACTACAGTCCGGATTTACGTCACGAATGTTGTGTTGCTGTCTTTGTGACATTATTTTTAGGACTTCATGTATGAACCAGGTCATCGGTAAGATAAAAACACCGGAATATTTTTTAAATATAGGTACGTTAAAATAGTTGGTTGTTTGGTGATTAATTATTTATTATTCAGTATCAACAAGCGTGGACTGGCGTAGGATACTAAATATTTCTTAGGGCAAATTTTTTATATCTACTCCGTAATAAATATACCAACGAATAGGGCAAATAATATTCAGGAGCATGGGATAGCTGTAGCATCCCAGTACCCCAGCCAGCCCGCGCCTAAGTATCGGGAACTGGGGTAGAAATTGTGTTTTAGAATGTGTCCAATTATAGTGGACCAGTGGTGTCAAATTGGTGTTTAGTGTTTTAAGACCAGTTTTTCAATTGTCATTATAACTGCCAGTTAGTTGACCATAAGTTAATTTAAACTGCAGATTAAAATACCGGTTAAGTATTATACTGTTTATCAATCGAATTCGTTGTCTCGGTTAGTAAACTTGAGGTTAACTATGAAATTCGTACATATTGAAAGTGGCACACTGCTATTTTCTTATATACAGTGAAACCTCTGAATAGCGGACACTCTCGGTCGCCGAAATTTTGTCCGCTATTTAGAGGAAAACATTTTTTTTAATAAATAAATAAATTCAATAACTTTATTTTATATTATTTTTACATTAATTAAATACATGATAAAACTAAAATTTATGAAAAAAAAACCAGTTACCTAAATTTTTATTTTATTTTTACATTAATTAACTACATCTTAAAAAATTAAAAACTAACATTTCTGAAAAAAATCTGTCACTTTAGTTTGTTTACTAATTGCAAGCGTAGTTATTTCGTATGTTAAGACATTTTC
>JAIPRL010009949.1:0-16511 GCA_025469235.1 Pemphigus obesinymphae
TACCCTCCATGCACTCTATCATAATCTATTCTATCACAGCCTACATGTCCATTCATATCCCCACCAATTACAATATTCTCATTTCCTTGTACTCCTTGCATTACTTCATCCATCTCTTGCCAGAACCTCTCTTTCTGACTTTCCTCACATCCCACTTGTGGAGTCTACGCACTTACTATATTTAATACCTTATCCTCTAATATTACTCTCACCATAATAACCCTATCACTTTTTCTAATCACCTCTACCACTTTTCCTTTCATTTCTTCATCTAATATCACTCCCACCCCATTCCTTGTACTAGTCCTTCCTGAATATATGATTTTATACCCCCTCTCCAATTTCTCTTGCTCTCTCCCCTTTCCACTTTGTTTCTTGCACACAACAAATATTCACATTCCTCCTCTTCAAAACGTCTGCTAACTCCCTACTCCTACCTGTCAATGTTCCTACATTCCATGTACCTACTCGCACTTTGAACCTATCCTGCATACTCAAGTGCGAATCTAACCCAAAACACTTTGGTGATTTCCCTACACCATCGACATCACGGTCGTTGGGTAGACCCGTACATAAACTGATAGAACGGCTACCGCAACCGCTGTCAGGCTGGTACTGAACACTTGGTCCCTTAGGCTATCTCCACACCCAAGTACGTAATTTTGTTTTCCCCGTGAACATCCGAGATGGGAAAACTCACCTATATTCTTACTAAGACTTCTCATACTTTTTGACAAGTTTTATGCCGGCTGTCGACCGGACGCAACCTCAATTAGTCGACTTCTACGACAGGCATGAGGATACCGTGGAGGTATTCTTAGCCCCGTCCACAGGGTATAAAAAAAATAAAAAAATAAAAAAATAGAAAAATAAAAAAATATTACATTACAATATTAAATGCTGGTTGTAATGTACTAATGTAGGTAAATACCTATAATTTTAAATGTATACTATTGATATGATTTTGTAAATACGCAATTGATACAGTTTATAAGTTGAATGATATAGTTTTAGTCAATATTCTAAATTCAATAAACTAAAACTAAAACGAAAAATCTAGTTATTACTATATTATTACTATACTAAACTATAGATGCCACGAAAAATAAGTAAAATTTTAGGGCATTTTTGTGTGTTTTTTAGGTCGTTAATATCCTAACTCTTTTGTTACAGTTTATAAGTTGATTATGACTATAAAATTATTGTAGTTTTTAAAAGGCCTAACTGTTGTTAGTCTGTATGTAATGAGCCTGAAAAACAGTAGGCTGTTTGGACAAATAATAAGTAGTACGCAAATAGGCTACCCCATTGCAAAGAGCTTAGTCTTTGCGCAAAAAAACTAATTTCCCATACGGCCTACGACATATACATTATAAAATATAACAATATATTTAATTATTAGGAAAATTCATATGTATTATAAAATATGATTATAAGTAACAACTAATATTAACTGATGAACGTCATCAGGTTAACAATTTATATATATATATACATATAAATAAAATTAAAATATATTATAAAAAGTACTCTATGATGAATTACGGTTGAAAATTGTTGTTACTCATAATCATTTTTAGAATTCCTTCAACACATGTTTTGTTTAGTACGTTTATTATATTTCTTTTTATTCATAATTATTTCAGTGGTTAAAGTGAAAAATAATTACAGGGGTGGACTAAAGCTTATTGAAAAAAAAGCGTCCCTTGAACCGTTAAACCTTATTCAATTTTGCTTATATGAAAAAAGAAAATCAAAATCGATTTTAAGAAAGCGCTATATAATATATAAAATAATAATAATTTTGACTATCAATAATATAAAACTGAATATTTTCAAAAAATGTACTGAGCTTAATATAAAAATGTTAAATATAATTTAGTCTAACTGATTTTGTATTTTAAAATATTATCAATCATATTTTTCGATTATGTGTTCCATAAATACTTACCAAAATGTTTTGCATTAACTGTAAAATCAATTGATTTATTAATTTATAAAATATATTTATAGATTATGTATAATTAAACTTATGAAATTTATAAGTAATATAAAATATAGCTGAATATATATTATAAATATAATAATATTTTTAAATATAGGTAAAATTAATATGTATTATAGAATATGATTTTAAGTAGCAACTAGTTTTAACTACAGAACATCAACAGGTTAACAATATTTAATATAATTATATAATATATAAGTAAAATTATAAGATATTATAAAAAATACCCTATTATAAATTACAGTTGAAAATTGTTGTTTCTCATAAACTTTTTTTTGAAGCATCTCTGCACATATTTTGTTTAATTGCTATATTTTATTTATTTTAATTCATATTTATTTGTTTTACGTTATACAAAAGATTGAAAATTTGCGGGTTTTTTTTTTTTATCTAGCTTGACTTACATTATTTTTACAGAATTACTTTTTAAACGGCAATTCATAGAATTAAAATGTTGTTAGAAATTCATTGATTTTAATTTATTTTATTATTTTCATTCGGTTTTTTAAATATAATTCTCCATGGGTACATACTGTTTGGATACTCATAAAAATATAACTGGGTAAGTATATATAGATTTTTCTAATTGAAATTAAGATGATGAAATTTCGATGAAAATTATTTTTTGAAATTAGCGATTTTTATTAGATGCTGTACAATGAAAAAACTAATCTGCTAGGTACTAGAACATGTTAAATTACGTAGGTATGTGTTTAGCAAGGAAATGTACAAAGCAATGTCAATAATTTGTAACCGATATTATAAAAAAACATCATGTATAAATTTCAAACAAATTTTCCATGAAATTGTTTATCTTCTTCTTGTTGCTCATCAATCAACAATATATATATTAATTCAAGAAGACTTTATTTATTAAAATAAATACAACATGTTATTATTATTATTTATACAACATAGTGAACGACAGCGAGACAACGAACAACTGACGATGTGTATAATGTGATGACGGCTTCGTTACAATGACAACACTAGTGTCGGTGTGTCCAACATTATTACATTATTGTATTATTATATAAATCCGAAACACGTTCCTTTTTTTTTTCTTTAAAGAACACAAAATAACATACGAACATTTTTTTTTTTTTTACAACCGTAGGTATTTTAAAAAAAATTACTAAATTACACAAACTTAAAAATCATTACAATATTAAGTATTTTAACATCTTTAATTTTAGTATATTGATATATAGATACAATAGATATAATAGATATACAATAGAATACAATGAATATATTACTTAAACATAATTTTTAAGCCACATAGGTTTTTTTGTTATTCTTCTTCCTTTCAACCGTTGATTCACATTTCCATTGCTAGTTTTTTTCTCTTTTTCAACAAACATTTTATTATCTTTTTCAACACTATTTTTACTAATCTCAACCATTTAAAATTTCTTTTTAATATAGTTTCATCTATTAATTTTACCTTATAACTTCTAGGTGTTTCAGCTTTTCCTAAATTCTCACATTTCAACCATACTCCCTTATATAACACAAACAAATTCTTTGCATTTCTTAATTCATTATGATTTCGTTCTTTAGACGTTTTATTATATCGGTTTTCCTGTTGTTTCTTATTTAGACTCATTTGGTTCAATAACTTTTCTTTATCAAAAATTTCAAGTTGTAGTAACTCTAACTTAACTGGTATTATAGTTTTTAATTTTCTATTAACCAATAACTGGGCTGGAGATAAATTAATACCTTCAAGCGGACTGTTCCTATATTCTAGCAAACTATACCACAAACTATTTTCATTATAATTAATTTTTTTAAAAATGCCCACGGACTTTTCGACCATCCCATTACTTTGACTATGCTTTGGACTTATAAATATACACTTAATATCATTATCTATACAAAATGTTTTTCTATCTTTAGTATCTTTTATGTTCATTTCCCACCCATTCTGGTATAATTCTAATATTTTTACAAGACTAGGATCCTCTTTTGTTTTATTCTTTATTATTTTTATTTTCTCAGGTGAAATAAGCAATATTTTTTCTGGTGCTACTACTATCTCATGAACAATATCAGTACACTCGGTAAGCTCACTAATTTCATTACGAATGTATAACCTGGATAATGGATTAGCTAATAAATTTTTCTTTCCCAGCACAAAATATAACTCAATATTATATTTTAATAGACCTAACTTAAACCTCTGTATCGTGCAGTTATATCATTAATCTCTTTTTTTTAAATTGTGATTAGTGGTTTGTGGTCAGTATATATTAATACTTTATGACTATAAATTAACTGATAAAATTTATGACAAGAAAAATAAATAGGTAACAACTCTTTTTCAATTTGTGCGTATCATTTTTCTGTTTGACTCAGACTCCTTGACGCATAAGCAACTGGTCTTTTATTTTGCAGAAGGCAACATCCTAATCTATCCTTACTAGCATTACAATAAATTACTATAGGTAAACATGGATCAAATATATTTAATACAGGAGGCTTAACCACACAATTCTTAAACTTATCCCAAGCTTTCTTTTTTTCTTCATCCCATTTCCAAACATTACCTTTGCGTATCAATTCTCTTAACGGTTCAGTTATATTAGCTAAATTGGGAATAAATCCTGCTAGATAGCTTCCTAAACCTAGTGCTTGTTGTACCTTTACTGGATTCCTAAGTTCTCTCATTTTAGTAACAGTCTCTGTCAGTAACGGATTTGGTAATACACCTACTTCTGTAAATTGCATACCTACATACTTAGCACTATTTGTCATGAATTGTATTTTTTCTTTATTAAATTCAATTCCCCATTTGTTAACTCTTTCTACTACCTTATCTAATACTTTCCTGTGTTCTAATTCACTTTCTGTTGCTATTATTATGTCATAAAAATAAAAAGTAACCTCATCTATACCTTTAAATACAACCATAGCCATTTTTTGAAACACTTCTGGAGCAGTTGGAATTTCAAAAGGTAACCTCAAAAATTGATAACGACCAAATGGCGTAATGAATGTACATAATTCCGCAGACTTATCGTCTAGTTCAATATGGTAGAACGCTTCTTTCATATCAAGTACGGTAAAATATTTTTTTCCTACTAGTTTACTTTTGATGTAACCAAACTCACATTTTTTTGCCATTTTAAAAAATGCTTCTCCCTCAGTTTGACTGCGTTTAAAAAATTTGAACTGCTCTGCTATTATATTCTTCTTTGGTTCAACATATTTTTAAGTTCCTGAAAAATTATTTCGGCCGTTTCATGTTCAACTTTAAAGAATTCCACCACCCAATATGCTTCTTCATCTAGGCCACTTTTAAAATGTGCCACTTTAACTTTATCATTTTTTTTATTAAGTTCGTTCGCATCAATGTAATTATAAAACTGTCTCTTAAAATTAAATAATTCATTCACTAACGATACAGCAGTTCCAAAATTTAATTTTGACAACTTCACTGCAGCAGACATCTTAGGAGTTGGGTTTTGTTTACACTTACCGCGTGTATTAGTCGTGTATTCGATATACGTTTTTACTTTTACTGCGTTACACTATATCTTACCGACTGCGCCATGTTTATCTTCTTCTTGTTGCTCATCAATCAACAATATATATATATTAATTCAAGAAGACTTTATTTATTAAAAATAATACAACACGTTATTATTATTATTATTAATACAACATAGTGAACGACAGCGAGACAACGAACAACTGACGATGTGTACAATGTGATGACAGCTTCGTTACAATGACAACACTAGTGTCGGTGTGTCCAACATTATTACATTATTATATTATTATATATATCTGAAGCAGAAATATTATATAACTTTATAAATTATTATATTATTTTAATATAAAATATATATTTACTTGCAACATGTATACTAAATATAATAACTGCCACAATAATTACTTAAAAGTCGCTGAACTTATATGTATGTTATAGGAACAATGTTCTCAACACTATTTATTCCGGAGTTATATTGAAATAAAAATAAAATAATTTTGACAAAATACTTATTTAACATTCCATAATAAATTATAAATTTAAAAAAAACACGTACAATGACAAAACAAAAATACAGTATATAGGTTATTGGGACATTTTACAACAGAAATTGAATAGCCGTAATTTGATTCGTTACAGTTTATAAACAATTTAAATGGTATTATTGAACAATATTTATTCTATGTATTGCATACATTTTGACGATGAGTCATATGTAACTGAATATTATTGTAAAAATGAACTGAGCCTAATTTAAAATATTTTAAATGTATTTTAGTCTAGCTGATTATGTATTTTCTAATATGACCAATCATATTTTTTGATTATTTGTACCATAATTACTCACCACATAGGTTGATATACTCTGTAAAATCAATTGATTTATTTATTTATAAACCATATTTTTATAATATGTGTGATTAAACTTTAGAAATTTATTAGTAATTTAAGATAAAATTGCATGTATATTAAAATATAAGTAAAATTATTATGTATTATAGAATATGATTATTAGTAACCACTAGTTTTAACTGTAGAACGTCACTAGTTAAATAATATACTATATGTAAATGTAAAATTAAAAGATAACATAAAAAATATCCTAGAATTATGGTAGAAACTTGTTGTTATTCACAATATTTTTTTGAAGTTCCTCAGCACATATTTTGTTTAATAGGTTTATTATATTACTTTTTATTCAAAATTATTTGATTTTCTTTATACAAAACATTGAACATTTGAATAGTTTTATTTTAAACCAGCTTGATATTCATTATTTTTATAAAATTACGTTTTTCAAAGGAAATTCATAGAATTTAAGTATTTTTAGAAATTCTTTGATTTTAATTTATATTATTATTTTGATTCATTTTATTAGATACAAATTCTGAGAAGGTTGATTTAGATCCTGTTTAGATATTTATAAAGTATATTAATAGGTATGTATATAGATTTTTCTAAAAGGAATTAAGATGATGAAATTTTGATAAAAATTATATTTAGAAACTAGTGAATTATATTTTTTATTTATTGTTATTAAGTCCTATTACAAAATATAAAAGTTGTATAAATGTTGTGTATAATACAATTGAATAAGATATACGGTAAAATATATAAACATGAATTAAATATACACTATTGTCATAGACACAGTATAGATATAATTATGACATATGATTTAGAAAAATAAGGAATAATAAAATAATAATAATAACAACAACAACAACGACAATAATAATAATAATAATAATAATAATAATAAATATGCTATAAGAACTGATAAATGATGTTGAATAAAAAGTATAAAAGCTATACGAGTTACCTGCGTGCATCAGTAGATTGGCCGGAGAATTCTTGTATTAAGGGTATTTATTTTGAAACGGATAAGGGCACGAAGTTCAGGGAAGCCAATTTCGGCAGATATTAGTTTTTGTAAAAATTTGAAGAGCAAATAGGACCGTCTTTTATTAAGTGAAGAAAGATTGATAAAATGTAATATATTTTGATATGAACCGTGCACGGGTCTATTTATATTGAATTTATAAGTTTTGAATCTCAAGAAGGAGTTTTGTACTGATTTGATAGCGTCATTCTGTTTTATTGTGTTATTAATCCAAATCAAGGGACAATATTCTAAATTAGATCGAACTAAAGAACAGTATTACGTTTTAAATGCATTATTTTTTTTATCTCAGTGTGGTTAGAGAAATTTAATTTGGAATCAAATAGTATACCGAGATCTTTGTAATTGTATACTATATCTAAATTTTGGTCGGTTAAAGAATAGTTAAAAATGATCGGATTTTTAATTAAAGTGTAACGCATAAATTTACATTTGTTAACATTTAATGATAAACAATTTGTTAGAACACCACTCTTCCAAATTATTTAAATAATTTTGTAAATCAATAGTGTCTTGGTTACATTTGTAATTTTTAATATTTTTGCATCGTCAGTAAACAATAATATTTGTGAGTTCTGTATCACATTTGGAAGATCATCAATAAATATGTTAAAGAGTAGAGTAGATAAGTGATCTTCTGGGGGGATACCTGACTGTACGATGAATTGTGCAGACTCAAAATTGTGGTGCAAAAAGAAGCGGAACCACGCAAGTATTAAGTCTGTGAAACCAAACAGCTCAAGTTTTCTTATTAGAATGTCATGGTTGACTCTGTCAAAGGCTTTTGCAAAGTCCGTATAAATTATATAGGTTTGAGAGTTTGATTGAAAAGATTCAATAATAACATTTTTTACTAGGGCTAAATTATTACGACTTGAACGTTTAGGGATAAAACCATATTGTTTGTTATTGAGAAATGTAGAACAGTGATTTCATATTTGTGATAAAATTAATTTAGAGAATAGTTTAGGGATAATCGATTTGAAATTGGACGGTAGTTAGTGACAAGAGAATGATCCCCGCTTTTTAAAATCGGGGAAATAAATGACCACTTCCAAAGTGTAGGGAACATACCAGTTTTTAACGACAAATTGAAAATATTAGTTAAAGAAGGAGTTAAAATAAATTTACAATTATAAAATAATTTTACAGTAATACGGTCGGGGCCTTCACTAAAAAAGAGAGATAAGCTAGAAAGCATATTTATTACATCTAAGTTAGTAAACTTTAAAGAGTTTAAAAGAAACGTATTGTTGTTTGGGATTTTCGGAATTTGATAATAAATTGTGGATGAAGTGGAATAATTAATTTTAAAGGATTGTGCAAAGAGGTTCACTATATCTTACCGGTTATTAGCCGAAGCAGATATAAAATTTAATACTTTATGTAGAGTATTATTTCCCCCCTGGCTGTTTATGAACCCCCCTGTCTAAAAACACTTTGGATTATGTTTAACTGATGATTGAGTTTTAAGTATGTAATTTTTATAGTCTAATTTAGCAGTTCTTTTACATTGTTTTACAGTTCTTAAGCCAGAAAAATCTATATAATCAGAGATATTATTGAATTTTTTAAAAGTTAAATGAGCAAGCTTCTTTTGTTTTAATAATGATTTTAAATTATTAGAGAACCAAATAGGATAAGAACTAACATAATAATAACATCTTATTGGTACATATAATTGTATAACTTTATATAGGATACAGTACATGTTATCGGCCAATTCAATAACATTATAGAAAGTAGGTGGGGCATTTGAAAATGAATCAGCAATAAATTTTATAATATGAACATAATTATAATTATTAAAATCATATACAAAGTTATTCACTGGTAGCATATCAAATTGAATACAATTTAATGTTATATTTAATGCCAGCTGATGATTATCGATAGGTGATAATAGATCTTAGTCAATAGTGACAATAACATGAACATTAGGTAAGACTAAGTATAATATGATATCATTATGATTGGAAATAAAGTTATATTGGTTGATATCAAAGAAAGATCGAATACTAGGGATATAAGAATCGGTTGTAGACGGGCAATTAGTTGGCATTTTGTTGTCAAGTTAAAATCATCTAACAAAATTAATTTAGCTGTAGGATTTGAACTAATTAGTTCATTTATAGAAGAAAAAAAATTTTCGAATACAGTCATGTGTGAGATTGGTGGAATATAAACACAGCCTATAATAAAATTAATATTGCTGAATTGTATGAGAACAAATATATGTTCAACACAGTTAAAAGAGACTTTCAAAACTTTACTTTTTAAATTGGAATTAATTGCAATTAAAACACCACCACAACGCCAGAAATTACTATTGTGAGCAGATTTGTCACATCTGTAAACTGTGTACCAAGTTAAAAATTTAATTCTGAATTAGAAATTGCGGGAGTAAGCCAAGTTTCAGAAAAAGCAATAATATCAAAATCGTAGGTATTTATGATAGGGATAAGGTTACCAAATTTGCAAATGATACTTCTGACATTTTGATAGTATATAAGCTTTTCCGATTTACCTATAAGTTTTTTGGAGAACGTGTTGAAACAATAGATGGTTGGCCCTTGATGTATTTTATCGTTCAATTTTGTTCACCACTAAAAATTCGGTCACTCAAATTTCGTAGAGTCTTATCACTTGTAATTCTGACATCATTAAAAATTTGGTGAGATTTAAGTAGACGCAATAGATTAAAAATTTTAAATATTTCAGAATCTGATTAAAGCATGATCTTTACTGTCTGAGTTTTGTCTCCTAGCTTACCTAGACGCTGTATTGAGATAGGCTTAATATCAGTACTAACTTTTTCAAAAACACGATTTATCATTATGGTATCAGGTTCATCTACAGCATTGACAGATTCACGAAGATTGATAATAATAATATTTTTTGACCTAGCTTGCCTGTCTGGCCTCTTCATTTGATGTATATTTTGAGTTGTTTGATTCTAAAGCGTCTATACGTTTTATCAATTCATTAAAGTTGTTCTTAAGTAAATTATTTTCTTCTTTAATTGATTTAAGTTGAGAAAAAACCTCGAAGAATTTTGATTCAAGTGAAAATTTATCGCCTTGTATTTTAAGCAAGTTAGTGAGTTTTCATTGTTCAACTCGTAAAACATTTAATTGACATACAATTAATTTCAAATCACATTCATCATGACTAGCATATTCTGGTGTATAAATATTGGTGACTGATTGAACCGAGACTTTTTTGTTTTTATTTTGGAAATTCTTACATGACCAAGATTTATTAGGGTTCTTTAAATAAGCGATGTTTTCTTGCTATAATATAGCGTATTCAGCATGGAAAATATTTTTACATGCAGAACATGAAATAGTACTAGACTGATGGCGTTTTATAATAACCGAGCAAGTCGCACACGATATTTTTATTAAGGTAGTAAATATGTACACAAACACACGATAATTCATTTCGATAAAGACGGAAAACACAGCGACGGAGAGATAGCAAATTATATCATTGTAGGACGGGAATTGTAGATAAAATAGCGCAAAATGAAAGCACGACCTGTCTGAACAAACGATTGTACGAGACTGATATTAAATGCTTTGTAACGGAAAAACTGCTCTAATAAGACGTAGGGTATGTGTTTACAAAGGATATGTACAAAGCAAATTAATAATTTGTAACAAATTTGTAATAAATAAATAAATAATAAAAACGAACAATGACATAATATAAACACACATTATAGGTTATTGTGACATTTTACAACAGATATAGAATAACTGTAATTTGATACATTATAATTTATAATCAATAGCTTTGGTCTTATTAACATTATTCCTTCAATGTATGGCATAAATTATATACATAAATAGACAATGTAATAACAAAATAATATTGTATAATGTTCAGTACATTTAAAAGTAATTTAAAAATGTAAAATGTATTTTAATCTGGATCACTGTATATTTTAAAATATGACAAATCATAATTTTCGATTATTTGTACCATAAATACTTACTTAGAATCTCTGTATAATATGTAAAATTAATTGACTTAATAATTTGTAAACCATATTTATAGAATATGTATAATTAAACTAAAGAAATTTATTAGTAATTAAAATTACAATTTAATATATATTATGAAATAAAATAATATTTTTAAATATAAGTAAAATTAATATGTATTTTAGAAAATGATTATAAGTAATAACTAGTTTTAACCGTAGAACGTCACCAGGTTAACAATATATAATTTATGAATATGTAAAATTAATAGATATTATAAAAAGTATCGTATAATAAATTACGATAGAAACTTAATGTTATTCATAACCTTATTTTGAAACCTCTCTGCATATATAGTTTTTAATAGGTATACTTTAATTTATAATTATTTGTTTTACTTTATACAAAATATTGAAAATTTTAATAGCTTTATTGTAATCTAACTGGAGATACATTATTTTTACAGGATTCCTTTTTAAATGGCAATTCATAAAATTTAAGCATGAGATATTCATTAATATTAATTTATAGTATTATTATAATTCATGTTTTTAGTTGTAAATTCTACAATTAAGATTAAGATACTGTTTGGATACTTATAAAAAATATAACTATATATGTATAAGGTTTTTCTAAAATATATTTTTGACGAAACTTTGCTAAAAAATTATTATTCAAAGAAATGAATTCTATTAGATGTATTAACATAGAAACCATTTCACTTCTTAGGATTTAGGGTATGCTAAAATATGTATGTGATTAGCAAGGAAATATACAAAGCAATGTTAATAATTTGTAAGCAAAATTATAAAAAAACAACTTGTATATATTTCAAACAAATTTTAAATTTAATATTATATACCTCCATTAATCATTATTTCAATAAGTTTTAATATAAAATATATTTACATACAACATGTATAGTATTTACTGAATATAATAACTACCAAAATAATAACTTAAATGTCGCCGAACCAATATGTATCTCATCGGAGCCATGTTCCCAACCCCATATATTCCGGAGTTATAGCGAAATTGAAATAAGTTGATTTTGACAAAATATTTATTTCGCAAACCGTAATAAATAAATTAAATAAATAATAAATAAAAAACGTACAATGACATAATATAAACACACTATATAGGTTATATTGATATTTTACATCAGAAAATAAATACCTGTAATATGATTAATTATTATTTACAAGCAAAAACTATAGTTTTATTGAACATTATTCTTACAATGTAATGCGAAAGTTTGTCGATGAATCATATAAAATGAAATAATATTGTAAGAATGTACTGAGTTCATTTCAAAAATTTTAAAAGTAATTTAATCCAGCTGATAGTGTATTTTGAAATATGACAATTCATATTTTTCGATTATTTTTACCATAATTACTTACCTTGAATATTTGGAATACCTATATAATCAATTGCTTTATTAATTTACAAATCATATTTATAGAATATGTATAATTAAACTTGAGATACTTATTAGTAACTAAAATTATAATTTAATATATATTATAAAATAAAACATTATTTTAAAATATAAGTAAAATTGATATGTATTTTAGAATATGATTATAGGTAATAACTAATTTTAACCGTAGAACTTCACCAGGTTAACAATGTATAAATTATGCATGTGTAAAATTAAAATATATTATAAAAATATAAGATAATGAATTACGGTAAAAACTTGTTGATATTTATAATCTTTTTTTGAAACCTCTGTGCATATATAGTTTTTAATAAATATATTTTAATTTATAATTATTTGTTTTACTTTATACAAAATATTGAAAATTTTAATAGATTAATTTAATTCTAGCTTGACCCTATAATGAATAACCGTAGAAACAAGTTGTTATTCATAATCTTATTTTGAAGCTTCACTGCATATATATTTTTTAATAGGTATACATTAATTTATAATTATTTGTTTTGCTTTATATAAAAGATTGAAAATTTTAATAGATTTATTGTAATCCAGGTTGAAATACATTATTTTTACAGAATTATTTTTTAAATGGCAATTCATAAAATGTAAGCATCAGATATTCATTGATTATAATATATATTATTACTTTAATTCATTTTTTTAGATGTAAATTCTCCAAGAGTAGATTAAGATACTGTTTGGATACTTATAAAATATATAACTAGGTATATATACGATTTTTCTAAAATAAATTAAGTTTACGCAACTTTGCTAAAAATTCTTTAATCAAAGAAACGAATTCTATTAGATGTATGAATATAGCAACCATCGCACATCCAAGGATTTAGGGTATGCTAAAATATATATGTGATGAATAAGAAAATGTACAAAGCAATGTTAATAATTTGTAACCGAAATTATAAAAAGACATCATGTATAAAATTCAAACAAATTTTAAATTTAATATTATATAACTTCATTAATCATTATTTCAAAAAGTTTTAATTATATTTATATTATCAAAAATTGAATAGCTGTATTATGATTCATTATAATTTATAAGCAATAGCTATGGTATTATTGAACATTACTCTTTCAATGTATTGCAAAAGTTTGTCAATAAATCATATAAAACGAAATAATACTGTAAGAATGTACTGAGTTAATTTTAAAAATGTCAATAGTATTTTAATCTAGCTGATTGTGTATTTTGAAATATAACAAATCATATTTCCACATTATTTGTACCATAATTACTTACTTAGAATCTCTGAAAGACATGTAAAATCAATTGCTTTATTAATTTATAAACCATATTTATTGAATATGTATAACTAATCATGAGATATTTATTAGTAATTAAAATTAAAATTTAATATATATTATAAAATTAAACATTATTTTAAATATAATTAAAATTAATATGTATTTTAGAAAATGATTATATGTAATACATAGCTTTAATTGTACAACGTCAACAGATTAACAATATATAATTTATGTATATGTAAAATAAAAGATATTATAAAAAATATCCTGTAATGAATTACAGTAGAAATTTGTTGTTATTTAAAATCTTCTTTTGAAGCATCTCTGCATATATATTTTTTAATAGGTATTCTTTCATTTATAATTAATTGTATTACCTTATACAAAAGATTGAAAATTTTAATAGCTTTATTGTAATCTAGTTTTGGATACATTATTTTTACAGAATTACTTATTAAATGGCAATTCATAAAATTTAAGCATGAGAGATATTCATTGATTTTAATATATATTATTATATTAATTCATTTTTTTAGTTGTAAAATCTCCAAAGGTAGATTAAGATACTGTTTGGATACTTTTAAAATATATAACTAGTTATGTATACGATTTTTCTAAAAAAAATTAAGTTTACCCAACTTTGCTAAAAATTCTTTATTCAAAGAAACAAACTCTATTAGATATATTAACAAAGAAACCATCTCACTTCCTAGAATTTAGAGTATACTCAAATATGTATGTGATTAGCAAGAAAATATACAAAGCAATGTTAATAATTTGTAACAGAAATTATAAAAAACACCATGTTAAATTTCAAACACTTTTTAAATTGAATATTATATAACTTAATTTAACATTATTTCAAAAATTTTAACTATAAAATATATATTTACTTGCAACATATATAGTGTTTACTGAATATAATAACTAGTACAATAATTACTTAAAAGTCGCTGAACCAATATGTATCTCATCGAAACCATGTTCCCCACACAAAATGTTCCGGAGTTATAGCGAAATAAAAATTTGTTGATTTTGACAAAATATTTAATTTGCGAATCGTAATAAATAAATAAATAATAAAAAAGGTACAATGACATAAAATATACACACTATATAGGTTATTGTGACATTTTACATTAGAAATAGAATAGCTGTAATTTGATTCTTTATAATTTATAAGCAATAGCTATGGTTTTAATGAACATTATTCTTTCAATGTATTGCAAAAATTTGTCAATAAATCATATAAAAAGAAATGAAACTGTAAGAATGTACTGAGTTAATTTAAAAAATGTCAAATATATTTTAATTTAGCTGTTTGTGTAATTTTGAAATATGACAAATCATATTTTTCGATTATTTGTACCATAATTACTTACGTTCAATCTCTGAATGAACTTTAAAATCAATTGCTTTATTAATTTATACACCGTATTTATAGAATATGTATAATAAACTTGAGAAAATCATCATACTTTAATTTATAATTATTTGTTTTACTTTATACAAAAGATTGAAAATTTTAATAGCTTTATTGTAATCTAGTTTTGGATACATTATTTTCACAGAATTACATTTTAAATGGCAATAAATTAAATTTAAGCATGATATATTCCTTGATTTTAATACATATTATTGTTTTAATTCATTTATTTAGTTGTAAAATCTCCACGAACAGATTAACATACTGTTTGGATACTTATAAAATATATAACTAAGTACGTATAATTGAATTATGGCCCATCATATTTTTCGATTATTTGTACCATAATTACATACCTTGATTATATTCAGGATCTATAAAATCAATTGCTTTTTTAATTTATAAACCTTAGTTATACAATAGTATAATTAAACTTCAGAAATGTATTAGTAATTAAAATTAAAGTTTAATATATAATATAACTCAAGGTAGAACACGGAACTTTTTCGCAAGATTAAAAAATACAAACAATTTAACCCTAATCTAAAAGCTGTCAATGATATTGATGGCAACATTTTAATAGACC
The DNA here is from genome assembly GCA_025469235.1 of Pemphigus obesinymphae. Taxonomy (NCBI): domain Eukaryota; kingdom Metazoa; phylum Arthropoda; class Insecta; order Hemiptera; family Aphididae; genus Pemphigus; species Pemphigus obesinymphae. The sequence goes on from JAIPRL010009949.1 coordinate 16,128, forward strand.
CAATTGAAAAAGTAACAAGATGGAAAAACTACTTTGAGGAACTGCTCAATAGTGAAGTACCAGTGAGACAAGTGCCAGCATGAATAGATCATAGGGAAGAACAAGAGGTAAATGATATATACATGCAAGAAGTCAAAAAAGCTATCAACTGTCTGAAAAATTGGAAAATGCCTGGAACTGACGGAATAACGTCCGAATTAATTAAGTATGGTGGGGAAGCACTACATTAAGCAATATACGAGTTATGTCAAAAAAATATATGGAATGATGAGGAACTACCAGAAGAGTGGAACAAGGCCATCGTGGTACCGCTACACAAGAAAGGTGACAAACTTAATTGTAACAACTATAGAGGAATATCACTATTGAACACGACATATAAGG
>JAIPRL010009950.1:0-16510 GCA_025469235.1 Pemphigus obesinymphae
AAATCGCAAAATGACCTCTTTAAAGTACCAACTAGATGAAATTTGCTACCGGAAACCATGTAAGCTTGTATAGATCGGAGCACTCCTTCTGGTAGTAAATTTGTTAACAGAGAAAAAAAAAATAAAAAATAAACATCATTGTAAAACCACTAGCTCCCTCGCTACGCTCAGAATCTAAAACTACTTTTAAAATATGTACTCTGCAATTCGCACACTACACAAAACGGACATAAACCTTAGTAACCACCTAAATTGTCCAAAGTTAGATTATTATAATATATATATATATATATTATTATTAGTTTGAATATTTTAGGTTCTTTTTTTATTACTTTCATTCGGCAAACTTTTGTATAATACTTACATCAAAATTCGATTTGAAAATGTCGTTTACTATATAATCAGATATACCAACCAAAAAGGATAAAATGTAATTTTCTCAACGATGGAATTTTTGTATTTAATGCAATTATAGTTATTTAGTATTTATATTTGTGCTCTAAATTTCAAGTAGCTTATTATATATATATATATATTGTTTTCCATAGTTAAATAACTATGGTGTGTAAGTAAGTACTTCGCCATTATCACCTCTTGTCTATTCAAACATCTAGATAATATGTGATGAGCAATAATGAGTAGGTATATTGTGGAAAAATTTGCGTATTATACTGTTATAATTCAATTACATATTCTAACTATTATCCTTAAATTATATATAAAAATATGATAACAGGATTCTTTGTTAGCATTCCTTATTAAGTATTGTAGTATTCTACTATATAAGTTCTATATACGAAGAGTGTATATATATAAATTATATCATGTATATATTATAACTCATAAATGAGTCGAAAATTTATCTTTTTTTTTATAATATTTATCTTTATTTGTCACATGTTGTCTGAGAGTTTTTCAATTAAGGTGTAGTACATTTGGTAATAGACCTATATGATTAAATGTATTTTCTATTCGTATATTTACCGTACCTATTTTTATCACATTATTGTATATTTTTATTTTTATTTATCGTCGTTATTATTACGATACTTTTATTATTTATTTATTTCCTTTCGGTCAAAAGAAAAACTCATATTTGTGTGATATAGAGTGAGAGGCCATTGTCTAACCAATTAATATACACATATAACGAAAATGTATTTTCCGTCTCAAAAGAGACGAATTTGATCGAATGGCGCCACGATGAGATACTCTGCTACAAAGACATGCGAATCGTGATAATTTCGTGGTATTCTTATATATGTTTTATATATTATTATGTACTTATCAACTTTCAAATAAAATATTTAGAGTGACTCGATCGTACTATGATAAAAGTTCGTCAAAAATGATATAATAACTTATACATATACATACGTCAATACATGACACAAATAATAAACGATATTAATTCTACTATATCACTGATATAATCCAAATCTAGTGACTAGTTGTGATAAGTAGAATAGGTATACCAAGCTTTTAGTAGAAATACATTATTTAACACATTTAATTTGTGTGTTGTATCGATTAAATCACTCAGAATATTAGTCAGGATTGCAAAGTGTTCGAGTCAAACTGTTTATACAATTTATTCAGACTTTAAAAACCATCAAAACATTCATATATTATTATCATCATAATATTTTGGAAAAAACAAATTTGTGTACAGTTTATTTATGTTCCATTAAAATATTTATTTTATCAATATTATTAATCATTTATTGATCAATTGTAAAAAGTTACTTTATAGGTATTTAAATGTTCATACATAATATAAAATTGTATAACATTATGGGGTATTATATTATATTACAAGGTAGTTAATTATATATTCGAGTATAAACAATAAGTTTATATTTAAGTAGGTATATATATATAGTTTATGATTGTGTTCACTGTATTTAGTATTAACTGTTGACCGAGTGTTTATTTTGTATTTTGATATTGATTGTTTTTAATATTTTGTATACGATTAAGTATTAAATAATTATTTGGACAAATTTAATTATTATTTTTCAATACTTATTAGCGTTTAAATATACAATTTACAACCAAAATTCATAGAATTTGATACCAACAACAAATACTTTTTAACAAAGGTGGACAATGGATATCAACTAGTTAATAAGTTTAAGTTAAATTATTAACTTTTTAACTTAACTAGTTAAGTTTTGTTCATTCAAAGTAACTTATGATTAAAGTTTAAATACATATGGAGAAACAATTTTTCCTAAATTATAAAATATATGCTAAAAAACTAAATTTATTACTTAAACCATTATTTTAGATACCTTCCTATAATATTTTATCTACAATCAACTCTTATTTTATTATTAAAAAAAATATACATAGGTACTATGAATAAAAATAATTAACTAATTAAAGTTTTAACTTAGAAGTTACAACTATTATAAAATTGTTTATAATTGACTTAATATAATTTGGTGTTTAATTTTATCAGTACTTATGCTTATCCTTGCTTTTTAAATAATATTTATATTAGTTGTCAGTAAGTTGTCGTCAATAGTCACTGACCACTATATTCAGTATTAACTGATTCAGTGACTACCAAAAAATAGAGATAATAGATAATTATTGATAAATAATTATTAATAAATAAAAAAACATTAGATAAACATTGTTATTAATAGTAGGTAGATAAAAAAAAAATGACATTTTAAAAGTGAATTGTAAACCATAAAACTTTTAAGAACCCAATTGTTATACCTATTAGTAAAATTAAAAATTATATTTGACATAAAAAAAAAAATAAATAAAAATAAAAATAGTGTATTTAACCTAACTGCGAGATTAATATCAAAATATTAATAAAATTAAAATGCAGTTTTCCATCTGTATACTATATTATATACTGTTACAACTCATTAGTAAGTTATAACGATAGTAAGTATATAGTATATTAGTAGTAGTAGTAGTAGTATATATGTATAGTAATATTATTATCTCTACGCATTAAAATTAAATGGCTTATGTCGGCGACAAAGCAAGAAAAAGGTAGGTGGTCGGTATATATTTCGATAATATTAATTACGAATTACGATAATATGTTCGTTGATAAAAGCATAAAGTAACCCTACGGCCTGCATATACAATATGATATGTTGACACGCAAATGCATTGTTATAAAATAAACATTCCTACGGGTATAAATTAATTTAAGTATTCCACCAATTTGCGTATAAAATGAAAATTATATTTCTGTAGTATTTATAGAAAAAAAAAACTTTTTCTGATGCTGCATTTGAAATCGTCAATTTAGGTAGTTTGTATATAAATACGTTTTTTTTTTTTTTTTTTTTTTTTTAATAAGCAATTTATTTTCCGCTACAGGACTCGTTGACATTATGTGGAACGTCATCGCATATACGTATGGTAAATGATCATATTACTTTATTTTTTTACGTAGGAAATGTGTCAAAAGTAAAAAAGATCCATTTATTCTTCACGTACACGTAAATCTCATTCATTCGGAAAACGCATTAATCCATCGCGTATAGTAGGTATAATATTATGTTTCGTGCGAAGGATAGAAAAATTGCAGTACATCTTATACGTACCCACTACACTGTAGAGAATAAAATGTATTGTTTATTTTATTTTTCATATCTATTTTATATCGATATGACTCAAATGAATAATTAATAAATTTAGTAGACAAATTTATTAACTAGGTTTACACAAGAATGGTCAAGTTATTGACTTCTTTTTTCAACTCAAAATTAATTTAAGTTGAACTATTAACGGAAGTTATGTTGTAGTTATAAGCGAATATTTAAAACACGAGTATTCGAATATTTCAAATTTATAATTTTTATCAAAAAAATATATTTACGTAATGATGAATAATATTATTTATACATTATACACAGGTATAGTTTATATATGTTTAATTCTGACATTTCCACAGCAAAAGTGTCAAACTGTTCACTAACTTTACCTAATAAGTGTATTATTATTATTATTATTATTATTATTATAATAAGCAAACTACTTTTTTTATTTCCGCATCTGAATTCATTTTAATACGTTAAACGGACAAGAATCTAAAGTTCATTGTCTTACTAAGAATTGAACACCAGTAATATTGCTTAATTTGTAAATACTTTGGGGCTTTTAAAATATGAAATAATGAAAAAATAACCATTTATCGATAAACTTATTTATTTTTTAAATGACCTAAAATAATAATAATTAAGGTTGGGATTTAAATATTTCACTGAAGACATCTAAAAAATTACCAGTGCGATTGAAAAATCGTGGGCTCAGTGTCATAGTAAATATAGTAATCTTGTATGTATTTTCAAATTCTTTAGGCGAAAATTTCTTGAAGGTTTAAACGTTCATATTATAACTTTTTCACTTATCTTATTTAAACTGAATTGAAATAAAATTGAAGATAAAGAGTTAAATTTATTTAATTAGTATCAGTAATTTTATTCAAACAGTATTCATTAGAATTTATAATCAATAATTAATTAATTACAACATATTATGTAGGTATAAAATACTTGAATCCATTTTCATTATTAACGTTTAAACTAGCTATGGAACCTTTTAAATATTTTTCATACTATATATATACTCTATAATAATATAAAAATATTATATAACAATTGTATTGAATAAAACTTTTTCGTACTAACAACATTCTGAGTATGAATGGGTTCTAACCTTTATCTAATAAAAACCAATTATTTTCATTAGATTAAACTTTTTACTTCTATGTAACTAATTATTCAATAATATAATTAGGAACTCCATCCTTAGATACAAAAATGTGCGTTTATTTTTTGAAACTATTTATGTGAAAATGCGATATAGAATCTTTCCATAATAAACGATGCATATTTAAACCTTTATTATGTATTAAATGTATTGTTAAAGCCTATTATAACCGAATATACGAGTTTCCACGGAAAACGTTTACTCAAAAATAATACTGACACAACATATCCATTAGTCACTGTTTATATTATGAGAGCAGTTTAGAAGAGGTATTATACTACCTAGGTAGGTGTATATTATATGCGTTTACATCATATTTGTATTACAGTTTGACTTTCACGGAAGTTCATAATAATTCATTTTTTTATAGGAACGATAATTTATGATTTTTTCTGATGTAAAAAATGTTTATTATTTTATTCGCAAAAACCTTTAATATCAATTGTAAATATGCTGTAATATAAAAAGAGATTAAACAAATTTACATTGAAAAACTACATATGAAATGTTTGAAATATAATTAATTATGCATACCTATACCTATTTGCTTAAAAATATATTAACATTTCAAATTACTTTTGAAATAGGTATCTACTCGTATTAAAAAAAAGTCATTTTTTGATTATGATAACAAACCCTATTTAATATTAATATTATTAATATTAAATAATATTAAATTAATAATAAATATGAGTAGTAGGTAAGTAAAATTTTATAATACCTGTTTGTTTAAGATTTAAATTTAAATAAAACTACAAATTATATTTTATATTCTATATATTTACAGTTTATGATAATTAAACATGATCTTATATCGGAACGTTTATATATGCGTTGCTATACTTAGTATATTCATGAAAAATGGTTATCATATAAATATATTTAACAACAATATGACTTTATTTTGAATGGCAGCTCAATGATTTTTAAAGCTATCGTGACATATTCATCATATACCTACTACCTACCTACTTCTGCAAGTTACAATCTAATTTCCACTAAAAATCAGGGGTTGAGAAGAAAATGATTATAATTGATTGATATATGATTAGCTACGAACGATTTCGTATCAAATTGTACGAAATGAATTCGGTGTCGTGTGATAAAATAATTTTTAAGAAAAACCCTAACAAATTTTTATAGCGTCAATTTCAAGTTATTCCATATTATTCAAGTTATTATTATTTATATTTTTCCACGGTAAATATGATTGAATTATGTGGTTAAATGCGTTGATAATAAATAATGCGCCATTACACGAAATTAATCGAAGTTGATGATCGTGAATAAAACATAAACGGCCGAAAAAGAGTGTTTATTATAACTATTTATATCTTTTTTACAGGTTATGTAAGGCACCATAGATATTTGTTTAATAAATATATAAATAAAATATCTAATTCTAAATAAAAACTATAAAAGTTTTAACCGTGTGTTGAGTGTCGTACCATAAAAATTTCACATATAAAAATTTAAACATCTTCACAATTAACCTAGTTGGAAGAATAGATTTTGTGCCTTCAGTATTAGATTTTTATTAGTCTAAATACTTTTTTTTATATATATTATATAGGATAGGTAGGTGGAATATTGTTAAACGTTGAAAATAGTTAAAATATCTAAAGTGAAATACCTTACAGTATATGTATAGGTAATGTAAACAAAATAACAATAAAAAAATATAGAAGTTAATGTCGTTCAAATTACTATGTAAAATTATTAAAATATATTGTACTAAAAAAATGATCAAAAGCACAAGGAAAAAGCCGTCCAAATTCAGATTGTAAAAGTTGGTTCATCTTATTTTGTTCTTCCGGTACGATAGTGTATTATTGTTAATTTAAATTTGAAGTTAATGATAAATCATTGAATTTGAAAAATAATTCTGATCAAAGCTTATTGTATAGGAAACACTATGAAAAAAATCAGCAACCATAATAATTTTATTTGTTATTTTTGCATATGTAAACATTATTCGTTATAAAACATAGTTTTCCTTTACGCTCGAGAAAACTACTAGAAAAATGGAAATATGACCTCTTTACCAAATATAAATGCATGATTTTCTATAAAAAAATAATTTACTCTGAAACTCTTTGCTCGATTCCTTCTACCCAAAAATGTGTATACAGCCATTGAAAAAAAGACACATTATTTAAAAACCAATACAATTATCGTTTTACTAAAATCTAAAAACAAATAACTTAAATCGATAGTAATATAGGAGTGATTTAGCCATATATATATATTTTGTACCTACGCTAGAGTGACAAATAAAAATAGTAATTAAAAGGCAACAATAAGGGTGAATCATTAATTACTGCACCTAAATTCCACAATAAAAACCGATTTTTGTTGTTTACTTTTTCAATTTTGGTATGCCGTTGGATAGGCATATTTAATTTTATGGGTACCTACTCAAAATTAATAAACCTTTTTAATAAAACTTTTCATCATATACAAGTAGGTAGGTATCTCCCTTTGTTTATTAAAATTATTTTACGTAATTTTAAATGTAAATAAGTGTTAATATATCATGTTTAAATAAAATATAAATAAATTAAAATAAAATAAAATAATATTATAAATTATAATACAACTTCATACAACTAAAACTAAAAAAAAAAAAACCTTAAAATAAGAAATTATGAAAAAATCTTAAAATTAATTATAACATATTTCGAATTGTTCGTTTATTATTATTCACTATATTTTTATGCTTCTGACATTCTTATTATTAAATTTAAATTTTGTTAATATTAGGATTGCATTTACTTGCATTAAATACTTAGTTTAAAGCTATACTGATGTATAATTTAAAGAATTACGATTATTTTTTTATGAGTATGTACATTGTGCAATGTGCATTGTACGTTTTACTACCAATATTTATACAGGGACTAAATTACAGTATATTATAGTCGACCAAATCGATCAAATGAGCAATAAAATGCTTTCAATTTAAATGGTTCGTTAGAATCCCTAATGTTCCACGTTTCATAAATAAAACCCAGCACAGAATTGGTTGTATTTTGCATATAAAATATACCTATAGTACCATTAGTATTCATTGAATAGAAGCTGGGAAGTATGAGAATGTATACCTAAATCTTTAGTACGATGAACACGTAGTAATTCGACAACTTTAAAACAATATTTATTTAAATGCAAATACCACTATTCCAAAAATGTAGTTTCTAAATATTCAAAAAATTTAATAAATGATTTTCAACGTTATCACTAATCAACGGATTGTAATTTTTGAGGATCGTTTAAAAGCACCTTAAATACATATATAAAGCTTAAAATGTCATGAATAAAACTATAACATTATTACAAGTACATTATTTTATTTGAATTTTAAGAAGGATTAGAAAATATCTATGTACTCATATTATTATCTTATGTATTTATGAATCCCTATATTAATTGGCTTCTCGATAACAAGAAAGAAAAATAATGCATAATTTTGACATTTGAAATCCATTATGAATTCCATTACAAGTGGGAAAAGTGAGGGATTTCAAAATTAAAAATTATAAAAAATATGGTTACCTCTATACCTATTACTGCTACTATTATGCACATAATACAAATATTGGTTAATATTATAGGTATACCTGTGCCTTAATGAAATATGTAACGGTTGCCGCCACAACGAGCGTTCATTAAAAATTATCGATTTGCGGCCATGACCGGTCATTTCTAAGTTTCTATATAATACATCCCCTCAACCGGACGTTTATTTACCTGCAATAGTCTATTCATACCGGTTAAGTGTGTATTATTTTAATCGTTATAAATCCGAGTGTTTTCCGCCACACCGAAGTGTGTTAAATGATGTTATTCTTATGCAAATATTAACACGTTGTAAATATCATATAAACTGCGTTATTCTTATATCTTACCAAATGAAATACTCAAACAATAACTGATAAACAAAAAGAAGTTTTGTGGAAGAAAAATTTCAGTATTATCGTTTAGTCTATGCATTTAGTATTCTAATTATTATCATTAAATTTTAAACAAAAATGTGATAACGAAAAAATTTGAGTCGAAAATGAATTTTTTCCTCTATATAATATAATATTATACCTATTTCGTTTCACTTACTTATTAGATGTGATTTGAGGGTTCTTGATTCTAAGCGAAGCTCATTTAGTTAATAGGGTATACACTCATATATTTACCAAGATTATCAATTATAATATTATTACGTGAAAAATACTTATGTATTTATGATATACAGAGTGGATATAATATATACAGATCACCTTATAAAACCGATCGACCACCTTAACCCTCACCACATTCGCATAAATCGATTTATGTTTGTAAATTTATTTTTCTACCACAGGAATCGTCGCACGATAATTATAGTCTCTCAGTCTCTAAGAATTTAGGTTGAACGAGTCCCATGTTTATCTAAAGGTTAGTAGTGGTTGTAACTTGTACACGTATTTATATAGATACCTACTACCTACCAACTTTGTTATATGATTATTGATCCTATTATTAATATTAACATATTATTTTATTAAATACAACGCCATTACAATATTTATTGAGTCAAAGAGGAAAACAATTATTAATCCAAAATGGATACAGCTATCGAAAGGATAGACTTACCGAATACAAAATAATTTGGAGGTGCAACGAAAATTAAAATTGTACAGGACGAGTACATTAAATGGTAGGTATATATCAATATTCAATGTTATTATACTATGTTAAATATAATTTTTAGAATTCAGAACGAAATAATTAGGTAGTTTGACCGACAGTACATAGACAATATTTAATATATATATATATATTATATACAATATATATATATATATACATATTATATAGGTTACAGGACCTAAAATATTGTGCACCATGATAAATGTGTATCCTGAAAATAGAAGTGTGCAGTCTGAATTATAAATGTGTGCACCATTATTGTGTGCATTATTAACATCTTCACATCCAACAATATGGACTTTTGTTAATATTTTAAAAAAAGAAGAAAGTTTAGGTAAATAAGATGTCTGTTGAGCAACTTATTAGTGGGGGTGTTCTACCAAAAAAATAAAAAAAAAATACGGTAAAAAGATTAAAAACAATGTGAGGGTTTTGAACATAGAACAATAAACGATTATAAGGTATCGTTATTAATTTTAAATATATTTTTTATAAATATATAAATAAATTTCTTTTTTTTTAATAATATTAATAATTTTATTATATATTTTAGTTTAACTAAATTATATTTTATTTATTTATAAATATGTACTTTTTCTATTATTTTATTATGAATTGTGTGAAAATCATAATAATAGTGACATAAGAAATTAACTAAATTTGTTTTATAAATTATTACCAAAAATGTCAATAATTATACTGATGAATGCCTCTTAGTATAAAATCATCAACTTGCGCTAATATGACGCGAGCTGAAATGTCGTAGAATCTATTTTAACATATTATTTAATATAATGTACGTAAATAAATGTCGTATATAATATATATATATATATATACGTATATTATTCAGTGGTGGCTCCAGAAGCTTCGACTACTAAAAAAGAATAAAGCTTATTACGGTTCAAATGTCATTTTTCTAAATATAGGTACTTTTAGATCTTGGTAGGCCAATCTCGTAACTATAACCCCTACTCCCATAGAACCGATATCTTCTTTATGTATTGATTATTATTTTATTTTTATTTTTTATTTTATTATTCATGAATGGGCATGATACCCTTTAAATTAACAATATCAACAAAATATTAATTAGCAAAAATATAGAAATAAATAAAAGTACAAATATAAATAAATATAAATATATAAATTGTTAATACAATTTTAAAAGAAAAAATAATACATGATAAAGAAATTAAGGTGTAAAATTAGAACGTAAAATTGACAAAACGCCATACTAAAATCGATCACGAGACATGTCAAAAAAATCAACATAAATACACACAGATTTTGCTAAAGATAAGGTTCCAAGGAAAAAAGTTCCAGCTGCTAGGTTAGTTTTATAGTGAGGTACAAAAAACAATACTGATTATCCCGTTAAATGCATTGGAATATACAATCCAACTTCAAATAATAAATCTGGACAATTAATATTATAGTTAAGGAAATCATAAATAAACATTAAATCAGCAACTTTACGCTTAATTTTAATCGTATCAAGGCCAATTGAGTCCGCAATCAAAGAATACTAATCATTAGAGAAAGATAACTTAATTTTAAAAGCCAAGGATTTAAAAAATTTTAATTGTACATTTTCGATATTTGAAATATGAACTGCGTAGTTTGGAGGCCAAATTTGTGAACAAAACTCTAAGTAAGATCTAACCAAGGAACAGTAGAGAGATTTTAAACAAAATTCATTGTTAAATTGAACGGCACTTCTATTTAAAAAATCAAGCACTTTGAAGACTTTGTTGATAATTATCTTAAAATGAAAATTAAACGTAATTTCAGAATTAAAAACAATATCCAAATATCTAATGGTAGATACTTTCTTCAACCGAATACTAGATATATGGTAGTGAAAAGTAATTGGTCTATTATCACAAACAAATTATATTATACTACATTTATTAACATTCAAAGGGAGACAATTTAACCTACTTCAATCAACAAAACGATTTCAATTTTTTTGTAAAAATATGCAATCATCAAGAAAACGAATATTAGTATACATTTTTGTATCATCAGCAAACAATAATACTTTTATACCATTATCAAAAACTTAAGGTAAATCATTAATGAAGATTAGGAATAGAAATGGATTCAAATGAGAACCTTGAGAAACCCTCGAGTAAGCAATAAAATCTCCAGATAAAGTATTCAATAATTTAACTTGTTGTGTACGACAATGTAAATAAAACTCGAGTCACTCTAAAAATACACCATGGATACCATAATAATTTAATTTAATTAATAAAAGTGTATGATTAACTTTATCAAATGACTTTTTAAAATCAGTGTATATACAATCTATTTGTTGTCCCTTATTAACACCATTTAAAATATCAGTTTAAAAAGTTAAATTATTAGTTACAATTGAATGTTTACAACGAAATCCATGATGGAAACTGGATAGACAATTAATTATTAAAAAATTATTAATTATAATATTAATATTAATTAATTATTATTTATGAGAACAACAACAATTTAAAATGATATGAATATATGTGATTCAGTATTCATACTGAGTATTGAATATTCATAGTATTCAACATCTTATAATTTATATCTAAATTGTTAAAATTTTATTTTTCTTAAAATGTCCTTAAAATGTTATATTGTTTAATTTTAGAAACTTTTTAGAACTTTTCGCATGACGTCTCATTAAGTATTTTGGTTCATGGATATAGTATTTACAATCGGTCGGGTATATGTCATTATATTATATAGCGTATCACAGTTTATATTCACATATTATATATTATGATGGAGTCATAATTACATTTTATTGCATTTGGCCAGAATGCATTGTATTTTGGGAATTCGAGATGAGATTTCCAAGGACAAATGTGAATGACTCGCTTTCTTTATTATATGTATTTTTTTCATAGTATAAATATTATATACCATGTAATATATAGTTTCCAAAAAAGCAAATAAAAATTTACAATTATTTATGCACATGTCGTAAAAGCCCAACAGCCATTATATTCGCCAGTAAAAATTATAGGTTTTATTATAGTAAATACTAGAGATTACTGGATTAGTGATCATATTTAGTTAATGTTGTATAAAGTACTGTTATAAAAATATTTTTATTTATTTTGCGCATTATAGCCTTTAATTAGTTAAGTTAATAAAATATGAATAAATTGATTACACAATATTAATAATGATAAAACGTGTTAAAATATAAATTATTGTTACTACGCTAATAGAAAAAAAATATTAAAATATAGCTGAGATTTATTTTTAATTGCATTATTACGTAATTGTACACGAGGAAATTCAGTTATAACATAAATATGACACTACACTTATAACCATTAGTGACATATTTACGGATGAATCCAAGGGTATTTGACTCCCAAAGTAAAAAATAATAATTTTATACTAAATATATTTTTATTACAGGCCGAATTAATAAAAAAATCATATTTTTAATTTCTTGAAATGTGTTTTAATTAAAATATATTAAATTCAATCAACCAAATTGTTCTCGTCCAAACACTCATCAAATAATACGGTATTATTGTGATCCTGATAAAAATCGTAACCAATTATTTTTTTTATATTGTAGATGACTTTGTCCAGAAAAATATTTAAAATACACAACCGATTACAACATTTAGATACCAAATAATGTTTGTATATATAGTCACTGCAGTCCACTGCAATTCACTGATTTGACTTTTATAATTCTTATATCGAGTATATAAATATATACATATTAATCATATTATTATAATTATCGAGTGTTAACAATTAAAAAGTTTTAATTCAAAATATGGGAAAAAATGAAAAGACCTTGATAATTTAGATACCATATTATAATGCGAGTATACTTTACATAATCTTGCGTCTGATTAATACTTATCTAATTTCAGTAATAAATTAGATTTTTTACAATAATTAAAATACTTAAAATAAATGTATATATAGCTCCATGCTATAAATCAAACAGAAACAAGTAAAATAAATATATTTACCGTCGTTTGTACAGTTACATCTGAAAATTTAGCTAAGATACAAAGTTTTTGTAAAAAGTATAAACATTTTAAGGTATAAATTTTAAATGTTCTAATCAAAAATCTCAAGATTTTATATAAATGTCGTAACTTTTCAAACAATAATTGTTATCGCAATACAAAATTCAACTGATTTACTGTCGCATCGTAGCTGTTTGAACGAATACAATATTTACACAGATGCGAGACGTTCGCATATCTGTCGTTTATGATACTGCACGTCTCTTATTTCACCGTATCTTCCGATATCTCCTTCGTCGTGCTTGGTCCTGACTTGACTGTAAGAATGGTATTTGGATATGTCGATGGCAGTATATATTATATGGACTGCAGGGAGTGTAATCTGAAGAGCCATATTATAAAGGTAGGTATATATATATATATATGTGTATATGAGTGAGATTTAATTTAAATTTGAATAATTTTGTACGCGAAAGACAATTTTCAGATGATTGGAAATTCTACAAAGATCCATTCTGCAAGACGGTATTAAAACCACGTATTATAGTATAAAATATAAAGAATATATAGGTTGAAAATGGATCTCATCCCGTGAATACTTTTTGTACCCTATTTACATTTCAATATATTCCATTGAATAATTCTTTGTTATCAGTAGGTACTCCATTGGGAAGGAGAAGAGTACCACTAATTTTTTTTTTAATATTTCCACATACTTCTTTTAAATTGTCTAAATAGGATGCCAAGAATGGGAATAAAAATTATTTTCCTATGTTATATAGACTATATAGTACCTATATTAATTTGTGACGAGTGTGAATTACAGGCTTCGAAATTTGGTATTCCGTTTAAAAAAAAGTCAATATTGAAGCTTTAGACGTAATTATTTGTGAAGGATAGGAAAGTTATAAAATCCAATATATTGTAGTTTCCTAAAATAGCTAATTAATTGCACTACATTTTATACACGAAATGTATATGAGATTCAAAAATATAATATTCTGACTTCTTTCTGAACGAAAAAATGAATTAAAAAAGAATTCATTAAAAGAAAAATTTTTTTGATTTTATCATTTTACGAATCTACCTACCTATTTGTATTAAATATCATGAATGATTTTCTTCATTTTGATAGGCATACCTAAATTTTATTTTATTTTATTTTTTGTTTAAGGAGGAATATTAACATAATCGAGTTCTTATTTGTAGGAATATAGAAAAGAAGTATTATTATTTCATTTTTTCCTTCTTAAAAATTGCGTTTTAAACTCATTAAGAGGGTAGACTATTCTACCTTTATTTATCTTTGAGATTTATCTTTGTGACATTTTGATTGAGTGAGATTTCATTGTATTTCAATCAAATTGACGAGATTTTCCCGTGTAGACAACTGGCTTTGTATAAAAAGGTTTTTATCGTGATATACTTTGAAATTGTTCTGCAGGAGGGGTCGGGGGCAGTTGTCCGACCGTCGATAAAAAATGAGTTCGGAAAAAGGCGATGTCGAATTTCTCGCCAACCTATATTATCGGAAATTATATAAAAAGTTTTTTTCTTTTATATGAGAGTTAACACTGTTCGAGTATACTAGTATACTAGTATACATATTTATAATGATTAAATTATTTTTTTCATATATTATAATAATTATATTTGTTATTATATCATATTTATATCTTTGTACCTACTGTTTAGTTAATTTAAATCAAAAATTGTATTTCATTAAAATTAACAATAACAAACGACCTAGGTCTGGTATTTAACGAATTGCCAAAAAATTGGGTTTTATGTTTTAGTATTTTACACGTTGCTTTTCTACTCGAATGAAAACCAGTTTGAAGACAGAATTTCAAAATCATCCGTTTCCAAAAAGCCAGATCATAATTGTACATTATACCTATATCCTAATAATCATAGGCGTAGCACCCCCTCCCCACCACCAATTTGTTCGATTGACTCCGGATAAGTTGTAAATTCAATTTGGGAATTTGTAAATCATCACAAACATTTGAACTTAAAAACAAATTTTGGCGTCAAATTTGTGTAGCCCCACCAATTTGTTTCGAAATCCAAACCAAATCGACTCTATAAACTTTGTAAACAATTGTAAACCTAGGGTATGTTGTATTTTTAACCAGTCCGTTAGTAGAGTATAGGTAAGTACTAAGTAATGTGTCACTACAATAGTTTTATTTACTCAGATTATAAATAATGTTGTATTACATGGTATATAACTACAGATAGGACATTAACGGTAGATGTATGAAGTATGAGTTAGAAGAAGTAAGTTTCGGTCATACATTTACGTACCTATTTATATTGCGTAAAGCATACTATAATTTGTACTTTTTCATACTTTTTGGCTTATAGAAATAGAATTCACGTTTTAAATATTTATAGAGATGAAGGGTATTATGATGAAGTGTTGCATTATTGAGTATTATATAAATAACCCAAAAAAATAACACAGTTTACTGTTTCAAAGGATGAAAACAATCATCGTGATATTTGGTATATATTCCACAAAAATACTTCGTGTTAACTGAAAAACATTTTGTGCGTTTCAAATATTTTCACAATGACGACATAGTAGATGATGATCCTCTTCTCTCCTGGTTACGCTCTTACCTCGTGGACCGAAAGCAATATGTTGTCATTCATGGTAACTCATCCCATCCTTTCACCCCAAATTCGGGTATACCACAATGTGCTGTACTTTTTCCACTTCTCTTCTCCCTATTCGTAAATTCGGCACCATCCGTCCTACATTTTGCCAAGCTACTTATCTTCGTTGATGATATGAAATTGTTCTTTCAAATAAAGTCCAAAAACGACACCTACCTTACTTACTTCGTTCACGACCTTCCTCTAACTTCAGCTGGTGATTACGTTCTTGATCTTGGTTTCACCCTTACTTAGACACTTTGTCCTGCAAACATATTGAGACTCGGTACTGTAAAGCACTTAAACTTCTTGGTTTCATTTTTCGGATATCCCGTGAATTTCACCTCTCTTCCTCTTTAAAAACTCTATATTGTTCCCTTATTCGCCCAATTGTTGAGTATGGCTCTGTTATCTGG
>JAIPRL010009951.1:0-16509 GCA_025469235.1 Pemphigus obesinymphae
ATATTTACATGTAAATTAAATTGCAAAAATAAAATGTTTAGGTTGATAAATCGTTGTGTGAAGTGAGGAACTTTTACACGTATAAGATAGGCAATTACGATGACTAAGGCCCAGTGACGTCACACGTATTTTTTTCAATTGCTCATAACTTATTGAATAATGTGAGTAGAAACGTAAAACCTATATCATTATCCTTAGAATTGAACATTCTTTCAAATAAAAAAACTTATTTTTTGTGTTGTGTGCTCCTTTAAAGAAACCAAGACATTTGAAGTAATAAAAATGAAAAAAGAAAAAGTAAATTTAAATTATATTTGGGTACCTATACAATATTAATATATTAATTACATATATAATTAAAATGTACGAGTGTTAATTTGTTAGGAAAAGAGAAAAAAATGACCAAATATTTGAAATAAATGAAATGAAAACAAATTGCAATTTTAAATAAAATCAGACAAACAAAAATAGATCATGAACTCAAAATTTTATGCCATTGGGTATCTTGACGAGCAGTTGTCATCCAACCACTCACACTGCCGCGATCAAATGGGGATGTGGATATAGGTGACCAGAAAAAATAAAAATAATAACAAGCCGTCACAGATTGAAGAATAAACAGAATGAAATTTTGTATTAAATGTGCAATAGCAACATAAGAACAGAAATAATTGATGTGTACATATAAACATTACATTACATTACATTAGACTATACAGAGTGTCTAAATTATAAATAATGTTAGTAGGCGCTGCCTTAGATGTACGTATATTAAGATAATTAATCGATAATACAACAAAAATAACGATACCGGTCCTGAACTGATTCCCCTAATTTGACATGCCCTCCGGTAGTCTGATGACGAACAACTTAAGGAAGTAATGGACGACCCGACGACTTCCCACACGAACACGGATTCTCAGCAAAATGACGATGCAGATGACCGCCGACGAAATGAGTGGTGTGGAGGTGGTTTGACCTTAACAATGCCGTATCCGACCGCGATAACTAAAACGGTCTCACGAGTTAAACCACTTTGATGAGTCCCGCGGTGAAAAAGGGCGGAAATCCAGGCAACGACATTGATCACGACGCGACGTGTACTGAAACTTATGTAATTAAATTTCCTGTATACGACGAGACGCGTCTCAAACGCGTATAAACAGTCCGACTTTTCGGTCGTCGTACGTGTACGACAATGGAATACGTACTTGAGAAGGTTGTATGCGCAAACTACTGTGAACACATAACGGCCAGTGGCCACGAAGCTATACAATTCCAAGAAAAAACGGCGGTTGTCTCGTCCGCAACGAACACGATGGAAAAACGAGCGTGACGGTCGAGCAAACGGAACAAACTGTGCCGCATCAGTATTCAGTACTGCGTCGGGAGCAGCTACGTCTTCTTCCACTGTACACGCAACGTCGCCATGTAAAAACAGCGGCTTCTAGAATATTCGATTCACGTAACGGCAATGTGGCGAAGAAAAAAAAACGATCAATCGATAACGCGCCTGGTTTTAGAATATCGAACATATTCCCTAATGCGGTCATCTCACAAACTTGTTTGATCGTAACATTAGTGGTCAAGCAGGAATGGCGCTACGGGTCTGGACAAGCATGTAGATGATGCAGAGATATCAGTCAATACGGTTTACATTTTTTATAAGAATTTATTCGAAAAATCTTACCTTGCTAATTGCTTAAGTGTGTAGTTTTTATTTTATAGAATTTATAAACACCTACTATTACAATAACAATATAAAATGCATTTCGTCACGCGGACACCTAGAAAGGGGATATAAAATTACTTATATATAATAAAACCAAGAGCAATAAAAAATAAAATAAAACAAACAAAAATAAATAAAAATAACAATGTAGGGTGCACATTGCCTAACAAAGAGGATGAGTCAAGGCAGGGCAGATGCTCGCCCAGACTCACACAGAGACGTAACATTGGTGCAGAGGCGTGTTATGTGACCCTATATCGCAAACATTGGTGTAGAGAACACGGGCTATTAATTAAATTAAAGAGAAAAAACCCAAAAAGGAAACCCGGGGTTTTTTTTTAACAAACAACATAACAGTAACAAATAAAAAATGAAAGAAACTAAATTAGTGATCAACATTATGAAATAAATAAATAAGGAATGGTAATTTTGTATAGTATTTAAATTATATAATACGGTGTTTTATAAATGATAAATAATATAGTAGTTTTATATATATATTTTTCGTAGTTAATAGTTAAATGCAATTATACAAATGTATAATAGGTACTGGGAGTATTTGATTTTGAATTGTATTTTATGTATATTTTATTCTATTGTATATGCACTGGTAACAAGTAGTGCGCTATTCAAAATCATTTTTTAAATATATTAAAATATACTTACTAACTACCTACATGTAAAAATATGACGGTATTCTTGGTAGTAAAGTATCGGTGTATTATATTATATGTATTTATTGGATTGTTTAATATTTTTAAATTTTAGTATAATTACCTAATTCAATTAAATTAATTTTAATTTATAGTCATTTTTTCCCACCTATTGTTTAATAATATACAAAATATTGTTCAATCAAAATTTCTAGGACATTCGACTTATAATTTTAAAGCAAATTTTTATACCTAAAAAAGTCTGATGGAAGTTCAAGAATTTTGGTTTATTGTTCATCAATCTTTGTTTTTAATGTAATTAATTTATTATTGTCAATAACTTATTAGGTAAAATTGGATTACTCATTTTGTGTATATTCGAATATGTCTTACTGTAATATATGTAAATCTACCAAGTGTAGGAGGTGTTTAGAGGATATTGAAAACTTAATTTTTTAGTAGAAAATCAGTAATCCCAAGCTTTACCACAAGCGAGTACAACCCAAGATATTGATTATAAATTAACTGCAGATGTTTCAAATGAATCAACTAATGGTTAGTAGGTATGTCTAAAACCGATCCCACACGGCTCATGTACTTAGCTAGCATGATGATCGTGGATGATCGTCAATTTTTTATTTAAAGATTGTTTCGCTCCCACGCTACCCGTATATACTCGTATTCGCCGATTATTCTGCTTTCGTGTATAAGGTGATTATTTTTAATTCCTTTGGCTCGCGCCGCATTTACCGATACACCGCGGCGCACCGGTGAGAAACGACGAGTGACCGTGCGATTGAAAATAATAATAATATAATAATCCCACACGACTCGTAAATATATCGTATTATATATATAATATATATATATATATATACTCGTATCATGTATAATATAGTAACTATAACTTAATATACATAATTCTATAAAGTATAAATATAAAAAAAAAAATTCAAAGAACTGAGCCGGACTAGCCAAATCAACATTTGGAGGAACCTCAACGATGGAGCCTTGATGATGGCGACCGGCAAGACGTTTGATCCTTATTCTATGCGGCTGACACCTGATCGCACGATGACACGAGAGTTTTTTTTTATGTCTGTAATCAAAAATTCTACCAGAAGGAGTGTTCCGATCTTTACAAGCTTACCCATTTTCCGATATCAAATTTCATCTAGTTGGTACTTTAGAGAGGTCATTTTTCGGGTAAACACGATTTTCACCGTAAAATTCTTCATAACTCCGAAAATATTGATGCTAGTTTCATGAAATTGTAATATATTGAATGTAATATGAGGTACCTGCTTATTTCATATAAAATAAATAAGACAAACGACTTGAATATGTACAATGCACAAACATGAGTATATCACATTAATGTTCAAACTATCGCCCAACAGCTGTTATATTGGCATAAAATAATTGCCACACCCGAAACAATTGCCAAGTTTACAGACATATGTTTAATCAAATACCCTTTCCAGTACGTTTTCTTTACAACTAAGTGGGGCTCACAGATAAGATTATATAAGCCATCGCGACACCAGCTTGGGCGTCTTCTTTTTCCATCAGCTTTCGTGAGTACACTGCTCTGCTTTTTAGCACTCGAGATTGGTTGTGGAGAGGACCAGTTTTCCTTTTTGGGTAAATTTCACGTACGTTTTGAGTTAGCCTTACAAGCTTTGTTTGTCACGTACGTTGAGCCCTTCTATTCCATATTCATTCTACTCTTATTTGTGCATTTTAGATAATTATTTCATTTGTGTGTTTACATCAGCAAATTTGTTTAATTTATTTCAACTACTTCATTTACCCTAGTCGCAACCATTCAATTTCATATTTAATTTAATCAATTGATTTCAGTGCTATAGTAATTTCGGTACACCATAGTTCAGAAACTTGACTTGATTACGGGGACTTAACCGTACATT
This sequence comes from Pemphigus obesinymphae, assembly GCA_025469235.1. Taxonomy (NCBI): domain Eukaryota; kingdom Metazoa; phylum Arthropoda; class Insecta; order Hemiptera; family Aphididae; genus Pemphigus; species Pemphigus obesinymphae. The sequence goes on from JAIPRL010009951.1 coordinate 4,317, forward strand.
CTATACATTGATTCTATCTTTGAGTTCAAGGAACCGAATTACATATACCCTAATTCAGAGACTTGACTTGATTACGGGGACTTAACCGTTCGCCTGTACATTGATTCTATCTTTGAATTGCGAACACCCTCTAGAATTGTATTCATCTCCACGGATTTAGATATAAATTTTAGTTGGGCTGAGCATTGAAGAAGTCCCACGTTCTACTCCAATATCTGTGTAATCTTGGTAAACCATAGTTCAGAGACTTGACTTGATTACGGGGACTTAACCGTTCGTCTGTATATTGATTCTATCTTTGAATTAGGGGGACCGAATTGCATACACCGCAATTCAGAGACTTGACTTGATTACGGGGACTTAATCGTTCGTCTGTACATTGATTCTATCTTTGAGTTAAGGGAACTTATTCAGGAACGTATGTTTCTGCAACAATATATCCTAAAGTGTATTTTGTATAGGTAGTAGCAATTTATCGTTCCCACAACCTCCTTTTATACCTAAGATCCTTATTGTATTCCATTATAAGTGATTCTAGTGTTCAATGTGTTATCTTCAATTCTACATCAAGGTAAGTGCGATTTGACATATAACCATTAGACACCCTTAGGTATTCATACATAATCTTTAAGTAATATAATAAAAGTAATGATTAGCCAGACCCAAATATCATATTTATTATTCACTCAATTATAATATCCATTGCATATTTACTAATTATTCCCAAATTAATCTCTCACTCATTTTTATCATTTGTAAGATAGGTATCCAATTTGGTACCTATCTCCGCTTTCATTTTATTCAATTACAAGATAGGTAATCAATTTGGTACCTATCTCCATTCTGATTTTGTTCTATTACAGGATAGATATCGGTACTTGAACTTTACCTTAACTATCGTATTACCTCCATTATTATATTTTCATCGTATTACACATAAACCCCAACTAGAACCCATTGGCTAGTTACTTGTAATTCTTCTATTTTTATTATATTACTCATTGGCTATGAACTTTATTTTTTTATTTTTATTATATTACAAAATTTCACTACAAACGTATATACTTACAATATTTTTTAATTGCCATTTAAATTTTTTTTGAGTACCCATTTATTTTTTTCCACATCGGTATGCAATGTGTTCCGAGTTTTGGAGAAATAATGGATTTAACAACTTGAAATTTTTACCAAATACATATATTAGCACTTTATAAAGGGAAAAAAATTTTGGAAATTTTTTTCCCAATTTTGGGCTGTTTTTAAACATTTTAGATTTTAAAGTTTTAAAGTCCTAGAAGTGTTAATAATTTTAAATTTCAAGACCTGAAAACGCTATTAGCAACATATGTCTATTGCAGAATGACCTACTAAATTTGATGAGAATTTATGATATTATTCATGTAGCCTGTAGACGCACAATGTTCTAGATATATTTATTGTATTCATTGTAAGTACTAAGTTTAATTTTATTATTTAGCTAAATACAATAATAACATTGGTTTTTATTGTAATTTTGTAAAATCCAATGGTTAGTTATGTTAATATTACATTGCATATATAATTCAGATAAGAGAGTTTTCTAAAATAGTAATTATTTACCATTTTTTATGGTACCTAAAGTACTAATTTTTTTGATGATATATTTTAATAATGGTAGGGGAACACAGGGCAAAACCGATTTTTAAAGTTACATGTTATTCAGCCGGTGAAAAATTTTGGTTCGTAGCTCATATTATTTCTTATCATGAAATATCGTGTTATCATTAGTATAATCGGATTGCTACCAATTCTCTCAATTTTACGTTTTCCCAATGTAATTGATTCCGAAAAATATTTTTTCTTCTAATAGCCAATTATCCCAATGACAAAATATCCAAATGATAACATTTCCCAAATAAATATTCTCCAAATTACATATTGGCAAAACAAATTAATGTTACGTGTTCTGGTGGAGAATAATTGAACCTTCCTATTCGGGATGGCTTATATGTTTACATTGAGAATTTCTATTATAAAGCTAATGTTTATAAATTTAACATAAGCTAATAATGTCTTTTGTATATTGATTTGTAATATTTTTCCTCTTATATTGTACTTCTAGTCTCTAGACTATAAAAATATTTTACGTATGTAAATATACTTATACTAAAAAGGAAACATATTTAATAATAATTTTTTAAATAGTTGTTGTTTAGTAAATATTTGAAAACAAAAACTCGTGTTAAATTTTAATGAAACTCATAAGAAAATATTTTATTATTAAAGCATTTATACCTACTTATTTGATAATAGATTTATTCTAATAACATATATTAATTTGACATTTAAATAACAACAAAAATAAAACAAAACGATTAATTTTAATTTTTATAACATGAAATATTTTGGTATAAATCTGTTTTACCAGCCTCCCTATTTTCTATTTATTTTTTGTGTTTGACGTAATTTAATACTCTAATGTACTTATTTCAAAACTAAAATCAGAAAATATTGGCCATTTTTCTTATTTTAATTTATTACAATTTGAAATTAGTAAGTTGGGCATATTTCCATATGGTTACCGTGTGCAATATGAATTAAAATTAAAATTTTCTTTTGATACCTATACAAGTTAAGAGCATTAATAAAGTTAGTATTTATCAGCTGGACATTGATTTGAAGTTCACCTACTTACCATTTATGTTGGGCTGAGGCCCAATATTTCTTTGCCTCTAAAGTAATATAGGTAATATGTATTTACATATTATATTGTAGTAAATAAATCCATTATTGGCATTATTAATTAACTATTTAGTAATAACTTATGTTTGTTATAAATGTGTAATTAATAAAACTTATATTTGGTATGAATAACTTCAAATATATAGTAGGCCGCCGGTACAAGTATTATATACTGCAAGCATACAGTCCCGAATCAGTGCAGGGGGAAACCCTCAGCACCATAGTGTACAGCAGCACTTTGGTGTTAATTTGTTTTCCCAATTCTTCAATATAATATCTTATCTAAAGAATATGATAAATTATTTATAATATTATAACATTGAGAAATGATTAAATTAACACTTGATTTTGTGTCTATCAGTTATTTGCCACAATACAATATTACTTCGAATTTAAAGAATTTCAATAATAATTCTTCAAAATAATATTGATTTATCATTTACTTAATTATTTAAATATTATATAATTCTAATTTAAGTAAATTATCATCAATGTAATTATAATTATAATAACTTGAACCATACTTGGGCATATCACTTGTTATATTTTGTTCTTGGACCATTTTCTGTGATATTATCATCGTATTCTCACAAAAAGTAAACATTTTTCTGATATACATTTAATTTTCATAATTATAGTGTTACTATTAACGTAATGAAATTATAAAATACGATAATAGTCATATCATAATACGATTTCTTTTGATTTAAACCAAATTATAAATAGATTTTAATTCATTACTCTTATAAAATATTGATTATGTTTGGAGCAAAAATTCATTTGCACTTAAGAGTAATATAGTATTACGTTAATATACCAAGTTGGTTCAGTGGCAACTACCAGAGTAGTATGGTGGTGTTGTGGTGGTGGTGTGGTGGTTGTGAAAATGCCGCGAAAATCGTGTAAACGCATATCAGTGTAGTGTGGCGATGGCGAAAAAGCAGCATAAACAATACCATGATAACATAACGTAAGATAACAGAGATAACATAGTTAACCCTATAAATAGGCATTATAATTTAAATATTATAATAAAACGCTATATAATTTAAAAGTAGGAAGTCATAGTTATAATAAGTAGTACCTAATAATTAAGTATGTCAAGTTCTCATGACGATTTAATGCTAGTCTTATTGTTAAATAACAATAATAAAAAAAAGAAATTGTCGCAAATATTGGGTCCATCCTTATAATAAGAAAAATGCACTGAAAGTGTACTGAAAATTATGAACATCGTTATCGAAATATGTGTAGTTACTAGGTAGTATATATAACATATTATAGAACATCATATATTTTTATATTGAATAGAGTTTTTTTTAAATTAAAATTTTCACAAGTACTTTAAATCAAAAACGTTATTCATAATATTACCTGATAATTTAATTTCTTTGGCAACACCTTCCCAAGCATTTGATTTTGCCCTTTCATTAGAATACTCTTTAATATTATAATCATATAAACATGGAACATTTCTACTGTTTCCACTAATTTAATGCATAATTTTTTAGTTGCCGCTATTATCTAAATATTAAAAATATTAATATAATTTTAACACTATAACAATATAAATAAATAAAGTAAAATAATAATAATGCTACTTACTTAATTCTACTAGAACTATAGATAAATAGACAAACTAGACAAATCTACAAACACGTGAAAACAAAACATGGTATGGTGACTTCAACTATTATACATCTTGTTATCATATATTATTATTAGTGTTATCACTTATCATCATATTAAAAACTATGGAGATGTTAAATATTAATAATTATATTATTATATATATTATAACATACATAGTATTAATATTCATATTTTAAAAATTTACCACGACCACCACAACGAAAACACCACCAATGCCCGGTTCGTGTGGCGTACTATTTTCGCGCCACCGCCACACCACCGCCACAATGCATTGGTGTGTATTATCACATATGAATACACGAGTAGTATAGTTATTTTTTCACTGCAAGTGAGTAGTAAAAACGCCACCGCCACACTACTCTGGTGTGCGTTGCGCCTAAAAGTTGAAACAAATATAGTCTATGCCCGATATCTAATTCTTATATAATTTTTAACATTTCAGAAGTAAAAGTTGTGGTCTTTGAAAACATGTTGCAGCAATCGAGGTTTGTTTTTGTTGGTTTTAAGATATAAAGCTGAAATTTAAGCTATAAAAGGGATTTTTCGGACATGATAAAGGTACATATTTGAGTTTTACAACTAGTGGAGAAGGGTATCAAATCAATACAGAGTAATGTAGTTTTGAACAATTTTTTTACAACAGGTAATAACCATGACAGGATTAACTGATTTTGTAAGTTACATTGTAAATATGCAGAAAAGGCTTAAGCAATAAATAACTTGCTTATAAATGAAATATTGTGCTTATTAATTTATAAAAATAACTTGAACAGGAAAATAGTTTTCAAGTACTAATGAGTGCTCATTTAATAGGAGAACCTGTACTGAAACTCAATTTCATTATAATGCAAGTTTTATCGGATTAAGTGATGCTTTTACAAATGGACATAGAAAGTAAATTGTGTTTAGTTTAAGCAGTATCAAGGAGGACGATTGAAGGATATGGAGAATGAATATCATTCAAAATGACGTATTTGGGGTGTGACACAATTAAGACATTTGCTAAAAGATATCCATTTTTTCATATTGACTGATTGTTGGGAATTGGTTCATTTAAATTCTCAGAAAACAATCAACCCCTATATCTCAAGTGAGTTTGACTATTGGAATACCCCATATTTTTTGTGTTTTAGACAAATAAGTAGAAAATTATTTTACTTACTTCCTGATGTCATATTACTATTTTGAATACTTATGTGTATACTTTTTTTTTTATTAGCTTTGTTTTAGATTATGTGTAAGAAATGTTTATTATTATTTAATATACCTAAAAATCATATTTATTTTTAAAAAATGTATTTAAAAATACAATATTTTTTCTTACATAACATGGTAAAATTTTAATGAATACAAATCTTTTGTTAAAATTTAAATAAGACAACTGGTGAAAATACTAGAAAATATAATAGGGGTAGTTCAATGTTCGTAGCATAGGTATTGAGCATTATGTACGTATACGTATACGTTTCAATTAACAAAAATATTTGTCATCTGCTGTATAAATTTAAGCCCACAGATATATATAATTATTATATATATATGTGTTTAAACCCATTTAAAATAATTTTTCATTTGTTTTATCCATCAATAAAAAGTGTGTACCTATTAATTTAGGACTATTTTTAAATTATTAAATTTATTTACTGATTCACTTTTAGTTTTAACAATAAGAATCATTAACTTATTGATCTATAGAAAATAAGGATTATGCGAAAAAACAACTCGGACAAAATAAGAACCCCAGAAAAAATAACCACAAACATTATTTACTAAGATTATTTCTATTACACCAACTTTAGAGAACTTTCACAGAACTATATCTTCTATATTATCTACTATATTATCATCAAATATTAGTAAACTAATTAGCAATTAGTCATTTTGATAATTATCAAGTTGAAACATTACTTTTTTTTTTATTCAATGTATTTGATTTAAATACCGTTTCAAATAAATATCATGCATTCATTAATGATATTCTTTTTCTAAAGTATAATTCATAGAGTGCTTAAATTTATAATTTGCGCAGGAAGGGAAAAAATGGCAGTGGATAGGTGTGGGTTTGGTGGTGTCAAAACACTCACAACGATATAAAATAAATATCTCTTTATTGAAACTAATATTACAATAACAATTAATATAATAAAGAATAATATGAACGTGTATGTATAATAGAAAAATAGCGGAAAGGTAACGAGGTACGGGGGTGTAGGTACGCGTTGAATGTTGCGGAAAGACTGGTGGTTGACGGTCGTCGGCCAGGCAGCCGCCGATATATATAGACTCTGATGCGCGTAGAATATTCCAGAATGCTCGCGTAACGCGGCGCTCGTATTATGCACGACGTCGCGCTACGAGAACATTCTCGAACTCGCCCCGCCAGACGAGTATAGAATTTTCTCGAACGCCGATATCGTAGACTGCGTCGCCGCTACATAGGAAATGTCCTAATTTCATAATATTATAACATACTCTAAAATTAATGTTTTCTATTTAATATAGGTAATGTAATTTCGTAGAAAGATTTTTGAAGATCTGTGAAAGACGACGATAAGAATAATAAACTAATTATAAAGCTAATAAACTATTAACAAAGTTACACACACACGTCAGACCCCTGCTGCTGCACACTGACTGTGGCACAGACTGATACACGGTCGAAGTCGATTTCTCAGGATATACCTACAACAAATGATTATGTATAATAATAAATTCTTTTGATCGGCGATCCATTGGATACAATTTTAGACCCAACGACGGACACCTTATTGTTTAATTCGTCAAATAAAAAATAGACTATAAACAATTTTAACTGAATATAAATATAAATTATTATAAATTTTAACTTAACTGAGATTTATGATATATACGTAAAAAAATAATTATGAGAACTGACCATTATACATAAAATCATACCCAGGGTATTTAATCTAGGGAAAAATGACCGTGACCCAGGAAAGATAATACGTTTTTTAATCAATGAGATTTTATCATTTACAGGTGTCAGCTACACATTGGAATCTACGGAAAAAACGTCAATATTTATAATTTTAAACACTTTAATATGGTACATTTTATAGCGATTGCCTACCCATATTTAAAAATAATATATTATTATAAAAATGTAATACCCGTTAAATTTGTAAAATAATATTTTGGATTCCACGTTTTTATAAATACATGTGACAATATTTGGGTATTTTTGTATTGGTGTACATCAAAATTGCTGATGTAAAGTCTGTCTTTTTTCTGTCATAATAATATAATGTATAATTTAAAAAATGGATCCCGGAATAATAATCCCCAAGGCTTAAGGTGAAATAATGTGTGAAAAAAATGTGTGAAATAATGCCAGTGGCCAATATAACCATTAAACATGCACTGATAAATTAATTCCCAAATCTAATACGAATTAATTTAATAGTTACGTATATACCTACAATCACATATGAATACAACGATTTGCGTCAAATATTTACAATAAATTAATGTTAGGTAGGTATATCATAATATCCATGGCTATCATAAATCGTTATATTTTATGACGGATTAAAAATCGTGTATAGTCATTATTTGGTTTTCAAAGCGTTTACATGACACATTCAAGCAATCCTGAGTTATTTTATTATTGTACCCCTTTTTTTTTTGTGTTTTGGACTTCGACCGATACTACTGAGAGTCATTTTTGCTCAAACAACTTCTACTTTATTTTTCATTTTCTTAATCAATTTCCATATTGAAGGATGCTTATGGCCAACGAGGTATGGGAAAATTTATTGTTCTATTTGTTATCTTATAAATATAATTTACAACAGCTGTAACTAAACAAAATTCGAGGAGAGTTTAGGAGTGCGCAGAAACTAATTTTCGTTTTACCTCACCGCAACATCATCTATCGGCTACTCGCCCCCAAAATATCACGTGCTGGCTGCACTGATCGGTAGATTATACACTATGATGTTATTTTGTAGTGATTACGGCGTGTTCGATCATCGGCCGTACAGAACTGGTAACTGATAAGCCATAATGTGTATTATTTAATGTGCTCTGTATACTATGTCAAACTCCGCGAATTTAGTATAGAACAATTTTGGGTTGCAATTTGAATGCATAAACGCGCACTGAAATTGTTAAAAATGTAAATAGCCATTCCCATTTTTAATCCAGATACACATGGATACACTTATAAAATTAATTTTGATGTTTAGACTATGGTCCTAAACCAAAAATTGACCAAGTTACAGCCGTTTCAAATATTTAGGGATTATTTGTTCGGGGATTATTATTTCAACTCATTTCCGGGGATTATTATTTCGATTACCAAAAAAATTTAAATTAGTAAAAAAAAATATTAAGGACACCTACCTATTAATTAATATTAGGTACCTACTTAATTATTGTTTTACTTATTATGAAATTTTTATTACTTGTTCTAACTTATTATTAATTGACTATTTGTGAATAAATCATAATTGTTGAAATTAAACAAGACCCTCTATGTATGTAGCTATAAGTAAAATAAATTGTCATAGGTACTTACCTAGGACAATTGCTATATAGATTAAGTATAGCGTAATACTGTATGTAACAATTAGGTACCTAAGATTAAAAAAAAATATTGGTAATATGATTACAATATAATTTAAAATGGCGTCTCAAAGAAGTACTAGCATAGATTACAGAATACGAAAATTATATTATATCTACTCTTTCTCATTTTGATTTTTTTTTTAACCATCAAATCAATTTTTAATTCTAACCCAAGATAATATGCATAATGGATGTAATAAAATATAACTATTTAGTATGTTATTGTTTTAAACCTTTATATTTGATTATTGTTATTATAAATAAAAGTAGGTACCTACCTATGTACTATAAAAATGTAGATGAATAATTTATAATATAAATTAATGAAAATTATTATAATTTTAAATATTTTATTAGTTTGCTGAACTTAATTTGTTAAAATTATGGAAGAATTTAAAGCTTTTTTAAGTATACATGAAATTCTAAGGTATTTAAAATGTAAATCAGGTGCTAGATGTGTAATTTAAGGAGAAGAAGTGATTAATGCTGGTTTGTATTTTGAAAAATACGGAATGTTTGAAATATCTAGTAAATAAATATTATTATTTTAAATTATAAAGAACACGTAATTTTATGTGCTTTAAAGAGCATTACAGAACTTGAGGGTACTATTTATTCATTGTGTCTACAAACTAGTGGTTTGACAAATCCTCCACATGAGATTAATGGGGCGTTTGATTTAGTATCCACAGAAATTAATGACATATATAGAATATATTTAAAATAATTTCTTTGTACTTGCAAAGCTGGTGCAAGTGGTTGTTGTAAACACATTTCTGCAGTACTGATACATTGTACTAAGTAATATATTTTTTAAATAAAACTTAGAATATCGAATTTTCAATTGGTAATTATAACTAATATTACATGTATAAGACTAAGTAGGTGCTAGGTAACATACAAGTGGTTATTTTAATTTAAATAAAGATAATTTTAAATATAAATTATAATTCCTAAATATTAGATAAAATGTTTTGTTATTTGAAGAAGTTTCATTAACGGATTTGAGATGTGTTTGGTCAACCAGAAAAGAAATGGCAAAACAAAATTATAAACCTAAGCCACTTATCGAAACACCTTGTATAAAAAAGCCATGTATTGATGAACCTATACAATAATTTATAAATGAAGAAATTTAAAAAAAATTAACAGATGCTACGCCAAATAGTTCTTCAGCTAAGTACAGGTAAATTAAAAAAGTAAACAATTGTTTTTATACTTGATCAATTAAAAATTTGGTAACAATTTATATTTTGTCTCAAATTTATTTTATTTAGTATTGGTCGCCGAACATTATCTGTTGAAGAACCTTCATTTCAACCTGATACTAGTAGTGATGAGAATTTAATATTAGAACAAATAATTATAGAAAATTCGGTCCAGTCTATAGTTATGTTACAGCTGACCTTGTATACAAATAATATTAATACCCTACATTCTTGTTTTGAAGAAACACTTGAAAAATTTAATTGTAATATTTAAGATATTTACTCAATGTCAAAGATAAATAGGAGTATTTGGAATTCAGTAAGGAAATATAGGATAACTGGAAGTTAGTCTAGAACAAACTTTCATACTAGGTGATCAATTTTTTCCAGATTTTAATACTAAGTCCCAAGCTTTTCTCAAATCAATTGTTTCTTCAATTCCAAATTTATTACAAATTTTCACACTTCTAGCACCCTTTTTAGGAGTCAAATGAAATATAATATCTTCATCACGATCAGCTCTTGTAGAACAACCAAACACACAACAGTTAGTTCTACAAATCGTTTTTTTGTTCAACTATTCAGACATATTTTCAGATTTAAAATCAGAATATTTATGCTATTTATATTCAACTTTATTAAAAAAAATTCAAGTGTAAAGACATTAATTATTGCATTAAAATTGTACGTTTTATATAGGTACCTTATCATTATCATAATATAATCAGTTAATATATAGTAATATATAGTAATAATACACTTCTTTGAGTAGTGTAATCAAACACCACTAGAATGTATATTGGGTATCTTGAATCGCCTATAATACCAATAATTATAGGTCCGCGCCACATCATAAACACATTATTTTTATTACCGCAAACGGTTTTCAATGAAATTTTAATATAAAAAAACAGATCCTAAGTCAATAAATTAATTTTGTATTCTTATGTTAATAGTTTGTAATTAATAATATAAAAGTTTACGCTCCAATGTGGTTTCGAATTAAATTTAACCCATCCAGTAAAATTGGTGCTAAAAATGTATGGACCACAATTCAACGAAGTCGCTACTTCACATTAACGCTTAGAAATGTAGTTGATCCTGTAATACAAAGGAACTCTTATTTTCTTCATCCCGAAAACCTTCTGTTATGTATGCTAGCAGACGAGCGGCCTCATGTAAGAGAATTGGCACTAAGGCGGATATTACGTGCCCAATTAGCTGTCAATATCAATATAAGAACTAGGTAATATTAGACATTTTTCTGTTCCAAAATTAAATTTTGATGCTAATCAATATTTTGGCCTAAATGACTGGCAATCCACGGTAATCACAGCTCCACCTATACTTAATAAACTTACCATTGATGAAGTTAGACATCTAATAGTTGATAAGGATAGTGACAACAAATTGTTAGATATTATATCGCATCCATGCCATACGCAAGCGGTAGAAAGGTGCGTTAAAATGGTTACGGAAGATCCTTCAAGAGTTATCGGTTCACAAGCTAAAGACGGTTTTATTAGAGTAACTTTAAAATCTAGGGAGTTGATGCCTTCACTTGATACCAAAAATAAATTTAATCAATAAATTTAATATATTTGTTTATTATATATTATTATTTTCAATTAATTTATTTGTAAACTATAGAATGTGGAGGTGCAGATAAAATCTTGGGTACAAAAAGTTATATCTTTTTATATATATAAATTTAAAAATATATAATATATTCAGTATATGACATTAATAATAAAATTTCGTATACTGCTATAGATAATGGGTCGAATTTTGTAAAAAGTTTCATTTAAGTATAAATAAATGTAATGCTCTGTTAGTAGATCTGCACTAGGTGATTGTTAGTAGTAGTTGTAATCAACGGACACGCGGTCGCTTGAACCACGGACTAAGATACTATGGACTGGTATCGAAAGATATATTAGCGGAACCAAAATGTTTCTTAATGGCGGGCGTAAAAAATCTAGCAAAACTGTTGCCATCTATGAGCAAAAGTTACATTACTC
>JAIPRL010009952.1:0-16508 GCA_025469235.1 Pemphigus obesinymphae
TTGACGGGAACAAACGGATCCAGGATAATTAAGCCTAATGTACATTTTATAATATAAAATATTATGTGGTCCAAAAATTTTAATATCAATTGTATGTCCACTTTTTATATCTATAAAATATTTTGGTCAATTTAATCAATTCATTGAAAATTAGTAAATTACAAAATTTTGTGAATTAATAAACTGTGAAAATTAATTAATACACAGCAGCCTATGAATACCTATGAATTCAAAACATAAAATAGATTATTTATAGCACATACATCTGGTAAATTACATGGACAAGTTTAGATAATGATGTGTAAATGAAATAACTATACTGTTGTACCAGTATATAGTTACAAATTCAGTTGTTTTCATTAATAGCACATTTTTCAATTTATCACTGACCACTGCAATTAAAATATTTTTTCAAGTTTTTAATTTTTAATTTTCATATTATATACAATTTATAATGGCATTGAGGGATCATGACTATTTACCAAGCAAGTACTACACATAATTATAATATAATAATAATAGTTTTAATAATTCTGTGGCATCATTGTAAACGTTGATATATTATTATTTTAAGATTTTTTTATACCTTTTAGGATTTTAAAGTGTAAAGCAATGCTGGGTAAGTTAATGATTTTTTAAACTCAGTTAAGTTAAGTTAATAGGAAAATAGTAAAAGTTTAAAGTTATTTTTTTCTTAACAATTAAGTTAAGTTAAGTTTAAAAAGTATTTAGTAAGTTTCTATTATGTTTTTGGAATAACTGTTTTTTTTTTTAATTGTAAGCATTTAAAAATTTTTAAAAATCATTTACATAATATTATTGAAAATACTACAATAAATAGAATTAAATAAATAAATAATTCTTATAATATAATAAGTACCTATTACAGAAACAACAAAAACAACATTATTTTTATTCAACCATTTTGACAACAGACTCAATATATACTCAAAATGTATCAATTATTTCAAAACTAACTTACTGAGTTTTAATTAAAAGTAACTCGTTATTTAAAAGTTAGTATAACCAAAAATAATTCAAGTTAAAAAAAATCAAATGTAAAAAGTTAAAATTAACTTGACTATTAACTTAACTTATAACTTATTAACTCGTTAATGCTCAACATTAGTGTAAAGTATATAATATAATGTAATATCATAATACACATTTGATAAAATTGAATAAAAATAGTACATTAAAATAGTCTGGCTTACAGACACAAATTACATACATTTTTTTATAAAATATATTTAATAAAGAAAAATATTTAACTTATTTTCATAATTCTTTTTAAATATAGTGATTTTTTATCATGAGCCACGCTATATCTTAGAAAGGATAAATCATTTGTATTAAATATAATTTTTATCTGTTTCCCTTATTTATTAAGAGGACGCCATACACCCAATTTTTAAGTGGTTTTGTATAGGCAATTTTTATGAAATTTTAAGAAAAATAAAAATCCAACAATTTGAATATACATGAATATATATGGTGTATAATTATTATGTAATTGCAATATTTGTTAAAAAAAAATTTAATTCTGCATAGCTATGTTTTTGCACAAGAAGTCGAGGGTATCACATCTTCTTAAATCTATAAACTTTTGATGTTTTTGACCTAACCTATGATTTCACTTTTTAATTTTTTTAATCCGATGAATATACCTACTCTGAATATTATTTATTTGATTCATTGGATTTAAAAAATCAAAATGTAAAAATTCTCATAAAAATGTATACTTAATTTAAATCATAGATTCCCATTTCAAAATTAAAAGTTATTAGTCTTAACAAATAAGGGAGAATACAAAATTAAAAATATAGGATGAAGTAACTATGCTTTTATTTAAAATAGACAAAATATGCAAAAATAAACATTATGAAATTTTATTTAGTACCTCATTACATTAAATTAATTTTTTACTTGGTCAACTATAAAATAACATAAAATATTAAAAACTAAATAATAATATAAAAATGTACATATTCGTTTCTACTATAACGTTACAAAATTGTCAAATTAAAACTTTTTCTATTTTATATATAGAGTTTTGGCCAGTGGGTAATCGACCTGAAAAGTATATTTTAATACCAAGTATGCATCAAAATAAGGAAATCATTCAAAATGATTTAGGGTTCCTTTATTTTAAAAGTAAAATAACTCAAACTAAAACGTAAGTTATTACTGTCATAAGAATTTTTATTGTTGGGTAATTACTATTATTATTCTATTATAATTCTATTATAATTCTATTATAATCTTTCCAATACTGAATTTATATAGATAAGTATATATGTATTTTTTGATAGTTTAATATTATTAAATATTTTTCTACATTGAATTGTATACTATGCTAACATTCTAAAACTATTATTAGGGTGATAGAAAAGAAGAAATTTAACACCCTTGAAAAGTGTTTTTTCCAATGTCTATCTGTCTGTCCTTACTGTTTATAGCCGTGGTTAACATCAATATTTACAATTATTATTTGTTTTAGATGTAATTGCATATGTATAATTATAGGTCAAGCAAATTGTTTATGAAATTATAATTCATTATTTAAAATACCTTTAGAAACTGAGAATTTAGCATACTTGTAAAGTATGCTTTCCAAACTTGTTTGTATTTAAATGTACAAATATTTATGAGGATTATAGTAACTACTTCCCCAAATTTCATAAAAATAGTGATATTAGCATTCATTTTAAAAAGGTTGTTTCAAAACTTATGGGACGCACTGTGTATAGTGCCATAATTACATAAAATTACATACATGTTAAATTACTGGTAATTGTATATTAAATGTTGCATTTGAAATACTTAAACCTAGTATGAAAGTCTGACAAGCAATTTCTGTATAAATCATTTATTACATGTAATTCAGCAAACAGTTATAAATATTGATGTGTAATCAAATTCCATTATCTTGTAAACTCCTTACAAAATTTGTTATATGTGAAATCTTTCATCACATGATACTCATTGAACATGTATTACATGAGTCTTAACTTCTTATTGCATATGGGACATCTTGAACGTTGCTTCCATTTAATACTGATTATTGATCCTTCAAAATATGTTGTAATGGTATAGAATTTCTGGCAGGACTTACAAAGCAATATTTGTTTTATGTGATTATAACTGAAAAAGATAATAAACAAAATGATTACCTACTTCAACAGATGGTTTATTTTAATTGATATATTTGATAAATATAATAATAACAAAAAGTGGAAACTAATATGTCAAAGGTTAATGATGGGACTTTTACTCTAAATTATTACACACTAAAACAAAGTGAACGACATTTTATGTTACAGTCACTTTCTAATATAATTAAAGTATTTAAAATGTATTGTATGAAATATTATAGGTAGGTGTATAATTTATATAAAAATAATTTAAGTAGTTTGTAATCTTCAGATTGTATAGTGAGGGATAACTACTTCGAAATGAAGTTTTAAGATGACGCTACACACCCAATTCTAAGGAGTTTTGTATAGGCAACTTTTATGAAATATTGAGAAAAACTAAAATACAACAGCTTAAAAATATTTAAGCATATTTTTTAAGTAATTTAAAAATAGCCTTGTGTCAATACCATTTTTAATTATTGTGAAATTGTGATATTTGTTAAAACCATGTTTACACATTTAAAATTTTTATCAACTTGAGAATATTGTATTAAGACGAAATAAAAATAAATTATAAACAACAAAATTATCTAGCGACTGATGAGCGTAGCTTCGGTGTAGTATACATAACTCATATCATTTTTGTTTCTAGGGATCGATCGAGGCTGTTATTTTTATTTTATTTTTTAGTCGTGTTATTCATCATTGAAAATCACAATTTTGGCCAGGTCTTAAAATCTCATTTTACCAACTATTTGGGCTTAAATACCTCAAAATTGATAATTTTGCAGAAAAAATTAAAATGACTATAAAAAAAAATTGTGACATCGGATTTTCAAGATTTTTTGAATTTAGTTAGAGTTAAGTATATTTAACACTGTATAAAATTTTCAGAACATAAAACCAAAAATTACCCCTTTTAAGACTTAAAAACCTCGAAAACTAAAAATGTCTATAAATAGCCCAAAATTTCAAAAAAATTTCAAAAAACTTATTCAACGTAAATATATTACTAAATTAAATATTCGGTAAAAATTTCAAGATTATAATGTCATTATTTTCGAAATTACGACGAAATTAAAATTCTCGATTTTACAAAATCGTATTTTTCGTAATTTTTTGGTAGTTTTTGCTTACGCATTAAAATACTATTATGAAAATCGAAAAATGACCTCTTAAAAGTACCAACTAGATGCAATTTTCTACTGGAAACCGGGTATGAGTGTAAAGATCGGAGCACTCCTTCTGGTAGAAAAAGTGTTTACAGCAAAATAAAAAATAAAATAAACATCATTGTAAAACCATAAGCTTCCTCGCTACGCTCAGAATCTAAAATGTATAACATTCTAGAATAACTCATAGGAAACACACATGATAAACATGATAACCTAATTATAATGGGAGATTTTAACGCTGTCGTTAGGAATGAAGCCGATGGTATGTGGTAGGAAAATATGGACTAGGAACAAGAAACGAGAGAGGGAATTGACTAGTTAGCTTCTGTAAACAAAATAGTTTTGGAATTAAAAATACGCTTTTTGAAGTACCATTAAGAAGACGATACACATGGATAACCAGAGGAGACACCGTACGCTACCAACTAGACTATATAATGGTCAGACCCCGTTATAAAAATCAAGCGAAATATAGTCATAGTTTTCTCGGAGCACAGATGGACAGTGACCATAAATTTGTCATGATGAAATGTCGGGTTACATTTAAGAAGTTTTTAAATCGGTCCAAATACAAGATATGGGATCTCAATAAATTCAAAACGGAGGAAACAAGGATAAGTTACGCATGCGAAACAGATAGAATAACAAAAGAAATGGACACTCATAGCACATGGGAAGATGTGAAAGAAAATGTCAATAAAACTGCTGAAAAATTTATTGGATATCTAAAACTTACTCCGAGGAAACCATGGTTAACGAATGAAATTATGGAGTTGATAAAACAAAGAAATAATTCCAAGAAAAAAGATAAAGCTATGTATAGAATAACAAAAAATAGAATAACACAAAAGTGTAGAGAAGCAAAGGAGAAATGGATGGACGGTTTATGCCAAGATATTCAGTATAAGCTATCCTGATGTAATATAAGATGAACATACAACACTATTAAAAAAATTTCAATGAACCCGAAAACAAAAAGCACAGTGGTTAAAAACAAAGGAGACAATGTAATGAGCGAAGAAAAAATAACAATGAGGCGGAAAGAATATTTAGAAGACTTATATGAAGGAAATGATGAGGCAACAGAAAATTATGTTGGAATGTAAGAGATGTTCCGTGTTGAGGAAGATTCTTCCCAGTATATTGACAAGCGAATTCAATAAAGCAATCCATGACTTGAAATCAAATAAAGCAGCAGATATAGATGAAATACCACCCGAATTGTGGAAAGTTGCGGGAAAGAAATGAGAGATGTTTTATTTAAAATGGTAGAAAAAATTTATCGAGAAGGCATAGTACCAAAAGATTTTAAACAAAGTAGAACTATACTTATTCCCAAAAAAAGGGAATCCTACCCAAAGCAACAACTATAGAACTATCGGTCTCCTTACACATGCTTCAAAAATACTTTTGAACCATTACAAAATATAGAACATGGAAGAAAACAGAAGTAAATTTAGGAGAAGACCCGTTCGGATTTAGACAAGGAATTTCAGAAAGAAGACTAAGTATGAACAGGAATATATATATAGGGCTTATTGATTCAGAAAAAGCATTCGACATTGTTATTTGAAACTTATTGATGAACACCTTGAAAAGAACTGGCCTGGATTGGAGAGACAGAAGAATTATTATGAAACTATATAAAGACCAAGAGACAATAATTAGAATAGGAGATTGCGTATCCATAGAGGAGTGAGACATGGCTGTTCTTTGTCACCCAACTTATTCAATATATTCATAGAAGAAGTTGTTCAAGAATTAAAAGTAAAAGCTAAAGGTGTAAAAATAAATGGAAATTTAATCCATTGTATCAGATTTGTTAATGACATTACCATGGTAACAGAGACAGCGAAAGATATTATGCAACAATTACTGGCTACATTTAATGAAATATTAAAACGATACCTTATGTAGATCGATGTAAAGAAAACAATAGTCATGGATGTAAGTAAAGAGAGCAGAGTTCCCATCGTTAATATACAATTAGATAACAAAACAATTAATCAGGTACATCAGTACAAATATTTAGGAAGTACATTAACGAGTGATAGTAGCTATGTTCGGTAGAAATAAGACACTGAATAACCATAACAAAGAGAGCCTTCATACAAAAAAGACAACTACTTACGAATAAAAATCTTAGTCTTAAAATCAGAAAAAACTTATGTATGGAGTGTTTTGTTGTATGGTTGTGAAACCTGGACCTTAATAGCACAAGATAAATAAAAAATTGAAGCAATGGAAATGTGGACCTGAAGAAGATTACTTCGTATTAGTTGGACTGAAAGAAAGAGCAATGAAGAAATTCTCCAAATAGTAGAAGAGAAGAGAGTTTTCTATTTATCATTAGATCGAAAAGCAGAAAACTTATAGGACACTTAATGAGGCATAACCCCTTCATAACTAACATAATGGAAGGAAGAATCAATGGACGCAAAGGAAGAAGAAGACCGAGGAAGACATTCATAGGAGAGATGATTGGATTGGCTGGATGCAATGGATATTCACATATGAAGACTCTAGCATTAAATAAAGAAGAGTGGAAGTCTTTTTTTTCACTATGACAAGACTTAGCCTTTAGAAAAGAAGAAGAAGAAGAATATTTTTATAAATTTTGATTTAATATTTTGTAATGGATATTATCTTAATAGGCCAATATGATAGCATGGTCTGATAGGATTATACGATAAGACTTATCTGCAGGTACGATAATAGCATTATATATTAGTTCTAAGTTTATTTGAAATGCTGTTAATAATTTTATTCTGTCTTATAACTAACCCAATGAAACCGTTTTACGACTTTTGATATATCAACCTATAAAAATACACAATAATATGATTGCATTATTGTCCCTGGTATAGTGTGGGGTTTACACAAAAAAAAAAGGTTAAGTAATACGCGGAAAAATTATCGAGGGATATACCCTAATAAAAAAAAAAATTCCGCCCCGTCCCCCTTTTATAAATTGGTGTTTAATCAACCCTTAAATCTGGTTTTACCTACAAATCTCAATAAATATTATACTCAGTTTCAAATAAAAATTATTCTTTGTTTAATTATCTATACATTTTGTAATTACATATTTTTGTGTAGATATGGTTAAAAATGAGTCTATACAAAAAAAAACTCATTAGGTAATTAAAATTTTTTTATTTTTTTGTTCATATAAGATTATACGTATTATTATAAGGGTTAAAATATTTTACGCAATTGAATTAAATAGTTAATAAAAATGTAATTGAAAATAATCAATGGAAATTATAAATTATAGTATGAATAAAAAATATAAATCAAAACGAATGAAACGTTTGAAACTTTATAGTCTACAATGATCTATATAACAAATTTTATTCTAACAAATAATTTAATTAACAATTTTCAATATTTAGTAATTTTAATAATTAGCTTATAAATATTATACCTATTTCATAACATATAAATTATATATTATAAAGTATAATATAGATAATATTAAAATTAAGAACCTATAGGACAGGTCATTATAATTTATAGATTAGGTTAGGCCTTATAACAACTCCTAAAATTGCTTAATAACTAACTAGGTATATAGATTAAGAGAATTTCATCGAGTTTTCATAAATCATTACTTGAACGATAAAATAACAACATTTTATTATTATATAAATATTTTATATTAAATATTTTATATTTTATATTTTATAATTTCATATTTTTGCATGTTTTCGATGTTAATGTATATTCTTAATTGAAATGCATTTTTCTAGATATTATGAGTATAAAATGTTGTTTAATCGCTAAAAATTAAAAAATATTTAGGAAGGTATAATATACATATCTAATAAACATTAAACATTTTTGTGTAGCTGTTATGTTTTGCTTTATATTATTTTCGTGTTTTTCTTTGATTTTTATCATTAATATTATAGGTACTAATACTCAATTTAAAGCTAATAAAAAAATAATACAATTTTATACTGCATATTTTGTATTTTTCTTGCATATTTAATAATTATATGTAAAAGTCTTTAGTTATGTCCCATAGATTCATAATGTATAATATATATATATATTATATATATATTGTTTAGCATCTCTTCGTCAATATGAATTAATAAATTGGACTAAATATATATAATTAATCCCACTTAATTATTGTAATTTAGATTATATTTAATTTTATATTTTTCCTGCTGTTTATTTAACATAAAATATATGTATGATGCTATAGTAGAATTGTAAATTAATTTTGTCTTTGTCTATCATATAAGTATCTTCTATAAATGTAGTTTATATAGCAGGCGTTTCCAATGTACAGCTAATTATCTATGTTTATAATAAAAAAAAAAAAAAAAATGATAAAATATTTTTTAATTCTCCCAGATTTGAAAAATAATTATAATAAATGGTTTATTCAGTAGAAAACTCTGGTCGAAAAAATATTTACAGAACATCCTACTGTAATTAATGATTATTATTATAATAATTTTAACTTCATTCTATTTGAGAATACGACATTTTAAGTCAAATATAGCTATATTTACTCATTAGTCATTGAATAATAATGATGATAATAATAATATAATACATTACAATATAGTAGGTATAAGTGTATAATGCACAAAAATATGATATTCTTCCGTAGCAGATATAATTTTTTTATGTGAAACTCAAAGTTTTGACATAATCTATTACAAACATGTAAAATCTATTACAAAACAAAAAACAAATGATATCTAATAACATTAAAAATAAATATATATTATAAAATATTATATATAAAGAAAGAATTTATATTATATAAATAATAAAAATAAAATCTTAAAATATAAAAGTTTCCCAATAAACATTTTGTCATCTTAAACAATTGATGTAACGTTAATAGTTAAATGTTTAATAATACATTTTTGATGTAACGTCAATAATTGAATGTCTAAGGATAAACGTTCAATAAACATTAAATTAATGTAATATAATTAATGTTTAAAGTTTAATGAAGAATGACATTTCATTGAATATTTAAATATTGAATGCTTAAAAATTAATGTTCAACTACATAACCTTTAAAAAATAATATTTAATTCAACATTATCTTTTTGTTCATATTTCAATGTTTAGCGCCTATAGCATAAATTTCAGAGGGTGCAGACCTAAATAAATTATAATATTTTCATATTATAAACAACCATTTTTAGCAATAATTAATCCAATATAAAGTTATTTTCCAGGAGGACATGTCCCTTCCTTAACCCCTCATGATCCATAGGCTCTTATGGATATGTAGTTATAAAAAAGGGAAGGGGTATCTAAAACCACGAAAAGATAGGTTCACTTCTCGATTACCTGCAAAAAAGGTCTTTTGGAATTGAGGATGAATTGCTCGTGGAATAGTATACGATAATAAAGGCATGGAGAAAGAGGGGACATTTTTGAATCGTTATTGCGAATTTAATAGTATTCAAATCGTACTCGGCCTGATGTCAAAATGTATTATACACTCCGGTATATAACATACTAATAGTATTTTTTTTTTTTATTCTCCAGAGGGTGCTATGTTCCTCCCTTGTCCCTCTAATGAGCACATAATATGTACACGGACTTTAAGCAAATAAGGGTTAGACAAAACCGTGAAGTGCTAGGTTTACTTCTCCTTGAACTATTAGCAATCGAAAATTCAATTTTGGCCTACCAAAAAAAGTGACTTTTAGTATATTATATATATATATATATATATACCTTAGTGTACAACAAATATCACCACAGGCCGAGCTCGTTCTAACCACCATTGAATGTGCTGCAGCGATTCAAAAAATTTCACCTCTTCTCCCTTGCTTAATTGTGCCGTAATTTTATACCATTATTGGAGCATTTATATGTACCCACAATTCCGAGTACATTTGTATCATTGGAGTGTAGCTCAGTTGATTAAGCGTGAGAACAAAAATTGTTAGGTAAGTGATGGTTAGAGGTTTGAATCCAAACATCGAAATTAAGATTTGTTGCAAAATTTAAGTGCAAAAATACGTTTCGTGAAGGTAGTACAATGATAAGGTAGAGGGAAGGTATAATAAAAATGCATGGTTGTTTGCAATTTTTAATTTTTTTTTTTTTTTGGGCGGGGGTAAGGGTTTAGGAAAACGATTTAATGTTGTATTGAACCTTGCCATGAATTGTTGTATGAACCTTGCCATACAATGTTGTATAAACCTTCAAAAATTATTCAAATAAGGTTGACTGAAAGGTTTAGCAACATTCGATCAAACCAAACTTAATGTTTATTTAATGTTAAACATTACATTTAAAGGTTGTATACAAGATATAATAAATGTTGTATATTGATAGATGCTTGGATAGTATTATAATTTAGTACACAAGTGCGTATTTGAGTACAATTATTAATACATCGAAGTTTTGAATACATTCCTATTATAGACTAAGTAAAATCAAATGTTTCTGAAAATAATATTTCCCAAAAAAATATTAACTTTCAAAATATTATAAATTAAAAATATCGTTTTGTATACATACATACATATATATATATATATGTATATATATATATATACATATATATACATATTTGCAATACTGATAATATAGTAATTACAGGTATAATGATTATTATTGATAGTAAATACCAACTTATCTGTAGTCACGGTTTTATATAGGAAAATATATGCATAATTTAATCATTAGAATATTTCCTATATCGATTATGATACCGTTGTCCGTTATTATGGCATGATTTTTTTACTATTTAGTGTTCACTTGAGTTCCTATTTTCAGTTTTTATAATAAATAATTATTTACAGTTCAGCTCAGGATTTTATGCACTAAAAAAACCATTAAAGTTTAGGTACCTACACTTTAACACTTACATAAGTTTAAAATGTAAATACTAAATACTTATTACATATTTGAAAAATTACTTTTTGTTAAAATGCATACATTACTTCATTACAATAATTATTTTGTATATAAATATAGTAAAATCAAATTAGCAAAATTACTTTAAATTAAAATATTGATTTGTTTTTTTCTTTAATTTTCATTCTTTTCTTGAGAAGAATATAATTACTTTATTACAGGTTATTAACTAGGTAGAGTCGTAAAAATTGAATTAATTATATCTGTACCACCTGTAGTATGTCATATAATTCACAAGTTGCGAGTTATGACTCACGTACCTATATTTAAATAAAACATCTACCAAAATTATAAAAAATTATTCACTAAAAAATGGAATTTTTTTTAAACCTCTTTATTAACACAATTATATCATTATCTACAAACATTTTACTCATTTTACTCGACACATACGTATGTATATAATATAGATTGGAATGAAACTGAACGTAGATTATTGGAAATTAATATAATATATAATAATATAAGTATAGACGAAGAAGAAAAAATTACAATATTATTTTTGAGAACTAAAGAAAAATAACTAAGTATATTAGCAAAATATATTGAAAAAGCTGAAAAAATGTATAGTTTTATACAACTTGAACTATTTACTAATATTAGTATTGAACATTTTTTTAAATCTTGGTTCCTAAAAATATAAACGTTTTTGGAACTTTTGATTCGTTTTGCTTTTTAATAAAAACTTTTTAAAGTTTATTTTTTAGATTTTCGATGGATCTAAGAATTAATTCTACAATTATGTATTTTTTCGATAAACATACTCGTAATTTAAATTTAAAAGCCAATTTTTGGAATTTCTCAACTGTGCCCAATTAAAGACATGGTTAGTCCATTGCAAACAATAAATTGTACAATTTAAAACGCGTTCGTCGTTTTTTTTTTTACAGTATCATAACAATTTCTATGTAAATCTTGTCTTTTTCTGCAAAAGTGTTCTTATGAATATAATTATTATTATATATTAAAACAATAGTACTTACAGCTTTGCAGGCTTGTGCTTAAATATAGCGAAGCATCAACATCGGTCGTTCCTTGATATATATACTCACGTAGTAAACTATTAAAATTTTAAATTAAAAATTAAAAAATACAATAATTACTCCAATATTAACACAAAATTTATAATGTATATTATATTTTGAAACATACCTACATTTGCTATATGGCACGTATCTCAGATAAACAATTGGAATAAACAAAACTAATGGTACCTATACATGCACAGTTGCACGTCATCTTTAAATTATTAAATGTAGTACACACTCGTAAATTTATAACGTTTTTTACCATAATATATGTTTATTCATTTAAACACATACCTACATATTATAACTAATTATGTCTAAAAAGGTTATTGTTCTATTAAAAAAAAAAAAAAAAAAAAACCAAAACGTGTAATTTAACAATAAATTATTCAAATTACATATATACTACCCTATTTACCTATTATATTATAGGGTCTTGAAGATACAAATTAAATTTATATGTTAATATTGTTAAATATACTATATATAATATACCTTTATATAATATATTATATACCTAGGTACATATTTGTTAATAAATTTGAGTGATGATACTATTTAAAATGAAAACAGCAATTTACATGTTAAATTTACTTACTTTGAAAAATTTAGCCTATCCAAATTTGGTATCAAAAATTCAACAATGAATATCTAAATAAAAAAAAAAATTTCAAAACGGTTGTAACTCTTTCAATTTTTGGACACCATATTTGTATGTTGTAGGTATTTTTAAAGTAATTTTGACGTTTGAACCCGGACCCTAGAACTAAACCCTTCAAAACTGATCGAGTTATAGCCAAAATAAAATGTATTTATAATTCAATTATTTTAGTTTTATGACCGTAGTTCATTCATTAAAATAACTTTAAAAATTCGATTCATATTCAACACTA
This sequence comes from Pemphigus obesinymphae, assembly GCA_025469235.1. Taxonomy (NCBI): domain Eukaryota; kingdom Metazoa; phylum Arthropoda; class Insecta; order Hemiptera; family Aphididae; genus Pemphigus; species Pemphigus obesinymphae. Next base: position 13,146 of record JAIPRL010009952.1, read on the forward strand.
GATTTGGGTTAAAAATAGGGAATGCCTGTTTAAATAAATTATGTTGTACTGCGTACGTGCACGAGAAAAGAGTTAAAAATCTCCAAAATATTTCGATTGACCTTATCTTTACCAAAAATCCTCAAATTCAATTTCAAGATCACTTGATTCATAATTTTGTGTTACCATTTAAATGGAACACACTGTATATTACATAACTCTAAATTCTCATCATTATTATAGCAAGTGTAAATATTTTAATCCATTTAATATTATCATAAATTATCTATGCCTACTGGGTTTGCTATTTGATCTATATTCTGTGTTATTATTTAAAATGTATTGATTGTTATGTGGACATAAAATTATACGTTGACATATCTACATAATCTAAAATAAACAAATATGCTAACAAAGTATAATTTATTAAAACAATAGGTGCGTTAAAAAATTTGTAAATATTACGTATTATAATTCGTTGTTTAAATTTATATTGAATCGAATAGTATTCGCATGATATGCGTACATTGTAAAATTTACAAAATTTACGATATGTTATGTTTATGTTTACAGTATTACCTACGTATGCTATAGGCACGTTTAAATTGAAAGTACAAAAGCGTAAAAATATTATCAGTGATTATTCGCGTGTAACAGGTTATTGACATAAGTATTTATAAAATCATATGTGCACTTAAGCCTTTAATCAATATGCAAAATAAGAGAACAACAAAATATATAAATATTATAAAATAATAATATAACAAAATAACTAGAATATTATTAATAAAATAATAAAAATAGGTGTTCCTAAGGGTATCCAGTGGCGGTTCGTGTGTAGTGGTGACAGGGCGATCGCCCCCCCCTCTAAAATTGTGGCAAATTACTTATTAACAAGTTAGATATCCATTTCAATATTAACAATAATTATTTATGTTTATATTGTAACAAAATATTGTCATTGAAAGTAAAAATCGTTTTCCATTGTTAAAAAAAAAAAAACACTATAAGGTAATCAGAGTTTAAAAATATTTGTAGGTAATAGCACGGTTGAAATAGGTAGGTATAGGTAGGTACCTATATTATTCATTTGCGCGGTTACCGAGTTGGGGCGACGTTGACAATCGCCCGTCATAACTATACGATCAAAACACAAAAACATAGGAGGGGAAATCGGGTAATATGTAATACGAATCGTCGGCCGACATGCATGTGGACTGCGGAACAATACGGAATAATGTGTACATACAAGTGTATTTACTGTGTACGTGACGCGTGTACATTTTCTATAATTTCTACATTCCTTCATTATTTGTTTAATGTATTCTCCTATTATTGGTGTATATTGTATTACATTATAATAATATAATAGATAAAAATTCAGTATCATGTTCACAGAAAATTGAAAAAAAAAAATACAACTCGGAAGACCTGTTTAGTGAAATGAAAGATGGACGCTTAAATTTCGACTGTAAAACGTTATTATTTTGTAATTTTCGGTTTTTGTAAAACGTATTTTTATTTTTATTTTTTTTTGTATAATAAATACATTTTAAATTGGTACATAATTATTATTGTATTATATGCTTTTCAAAAATGAATAGTTTTTAATCACCCTCCCACTTTCAAAGCCCAAGAGCCGCCCACTGAGGGTATCTATATAATATACCTAATACGTAGAAACATTTTTACATTTTAATGACACGGAAGGGTTAAATAATAGGTTAAATATTTCATCGACCTATCCAAATATCACATTATCAAAGTAATGTTTAAATCACATTAACTCATTGTATAGGTACAAAGTACCTACATTATAAATTAATAAAATGTTATTTCTTTTTGTTTTATAATATTTCATATGGTCCATATTATTTTCTTGATCAGGTATATTATTTTACTATATCTACCTACACTAAATAGATAATTATTGTAATAATCATTAGTTACATTCAATTATCGATTTGAATTCTTGATTTCATCGCTTTTGTTCAAACGTTGAAATAATATTAGTATATTATATAGGTATCTAATCTATTCATTATATTCTGTATTAATTATTGCTCATCCAATGTTACTATAGAAATTTCTTTCAATGTATTTACATTGGTTTTATTTTATACCTATGCAATTTGAGTTTAAAAAAAAATAACAAACATCAATATTTCAAGCCTGTATAAGTAATAAAAATATCAAACTTTTAACATGAAAAAAAAAAAAAAGAAAAAAATTATAAATATGTACCTACCTAATTATCTTTATCACCTACTCACAATATTTGCATGACATTAATGTTATATTTGTATATTACGTTGTTATTTTTGGGCTTGTTCCGTTTATATTATTAAAATTAAAATAAAAAAATAAAAAATTATATTTTTCGATTTTTCTTGAAGTTTCCTTATGTTTGAAGTAAAACTACCTTCTACACGGTATAATAATATAGTATATATAGTAATATACCGTATATGTACATACGTATGTATACATTGTATACGTACTTATACGGTGTAACTACATATTTTTATTCGAGTAAAAAATACCAATAAACTAAAATACTTGATTATAATATTACCTAATACAGTTTGTTTTAATGCATTTAAATGAAAATACAAGTTAAAATCCCAATAAGACTGCTCGTATATTATGTCTAAAATACTTGTCAAAAAAACTTTTGTTAGTCCCCAAAAAAAATGACATCCCTCAGAATCGAATACAATCATTGCCTTCAAATCTAAAATAATAATAATACATTATCCTGTTCGAAGCCCGAAGTGACGATTAACCAACACTCATCCAACTATATCCTGCACGATTTGCGAAGTGCTCCCTAATTATTTTAGATTCTGAGCGTAGCGAGGAAGCTTATGGTTTTACAATGATATTTATTTTTTTTATTTTATTTTTTTCTGTAAACACTTTTTCTACCAGAAGGAGTGCTCTGATCTTTTAACTCATACCCGGTTTCCGGTAGCAAATTTTATCTAGTTGGTACTTTTGAGAGGTAATTTTTCGATTTTCATAATAGTTTTTTAATGCGTAAGCAAAAACTACCAAAAAATTACGAAAAATACGATTTCGTAAAATCCAGAATTTAATTTCGTCGTAATTTCGAAAATAATGACTTGAAAATCTTGAAAATTTTATCAAATATTTAGTTTAGTAATATATTTACGTTAATTAAGTTTTTTTAAATTTTTTTTAAATTTTGGTCTATTTATAGACATTTTTAGTTTTCGAGGTTTTTAAGTCCTAAAAGAAGTAATTTTCGGTTTTATGTTTTGAAAATTTTATACAGCGTTAAATATACGTTACTCTAACTAAATTCAAAAAATCTTAAAAATCCGATGTCACAATTTTTTTTTATAGTCATTTTAATTTTTC
>JAIPRL010009953.1:0-16507 GCA_025469235.1 Pemphigus obesinymphae
ACGAAAGGCGTAAAAATTCCGAAACGACCGGAGAACGGTTTTAAAACGGCAACGGCAGAGGAACGCGCTTCGAGCGGCGTCGGAAACGGTCCGGGGAATTAAATTTCTATAAGAGGTTTTTCTCATGTTTCAATGTTTCCACTTTCCAGTAATCTACATGGAGGTAATGCGACGTTTATGATGAGCGACGTTTCTAGATTCGAATCCCAGTTTATTTGTATATGATTTTTATTTTATTTTTCATACATATACCTACTATATATAGTTAAAAATAAAAAAATTATTTCATTCCAATGTTTTTATATACGTATATTGTATTTATTGTGTAGGTGTCTATTAAAAATATTTTATTATCTAATACAGTATTATATCTACATTTACTTAACATTCCCAAATTGTTTGCCTCACCACCCACAGCACACACCAGCCGTCATTGGTACCATGATCGTATACTAATGGACTTGTATTAAACTGCTACATTTTGAAAAAAATATTTAACCGCATTAAGTTCAGAAAATGTTTACAAAATAAAAATAGTGTAAAATATTTTTTTTTAACACAATCAAAACATATTTTTGCCATTTGATTATTTGATTCGTTAATATGTTATATTAATATTGTATAATAATTAATATATACATAATATTATAGTATTGTGTTTTAAACATGATTTAAAATGTCTTTCGATAAAATGATTCTGAGCGAATCTTGGTATAAAATTAATATGTATATCCGCTTGACACTCCGAATATCGTTTAAGCAAAATAAATGGTTTATCATTGTTTTTTTAATTCTATACATCCACCAACCAGTATCACAATATACCTAATATAGTTTTACAATAATGTGTTTTTACACTTTTTATTTATTTATGTACGAGTGTCGAATATTTAGCTATACATTTTTCGGTTAGAATGAATATAGAGTAAAAGTTTTCAGGTATGGTGCATTCTAATAGAAAATTCGTTCTGGTTGGTACCTACTTATTATTGAAATGTTTTTTTTTCATTTTTCCAGTAGTGTTTATAAATGTAACAAAAACTGCCGATCTTAACGACAAAATTTTAGAAATTGGAAATAACAAATACCTATATTTATCATATAATTACCAACTTGCACTTATATATATTTATACTGGTATGTATGTAGGTAGGTATCTACTATACTATATTATTTACTCTATGACCTATACTATAGTCAATAGTGTATACACTAAACACGTTTTTGTGTAAAAATAATTGAGTAAGACCTATAGGAGTTTTTGAGTAAAAAGCTAGTTATTTTTTTTAAGTATAAAGAAAAACTACCTATTGATAATGATCGAAAATTTTTATAAGTTGAAAAATAAAATTGGCAGAAACTTAAAATGTACCTACACATATTATTTATTAAAATATTAAAATTTGTTGACCACTTTTCAGTATCATTTTTATAAAAAATCTTTTATGCATCTATATAGAGGAGAACGGCAGTCATATTTTAGTACAAACTTAACTTTTTTGCAAACGGATAATTAATACATTTTGCTAATAGATGCAATTAAAACACAAATATATATAAACCATCTATTTAGTTTTTAAATGTTAATTATACAGATCGAAGACCATATTATATTATTATATAGGTACATAGGTACGTCACTTAAACGTACTTGCAGTAGATATACATTTATATGTTTATTAATTATTACTTATTAACATTTATTACGTAAGAGGTAACGACAATGTCATTACCGGCCAGCACAAATTTAGATAAACATATTAATTTTGTCAATACCTGACCCAGCTATATGCCATATCTGTTGTTCGTCGTCCGCGTATATACGTATTCGGAGCAAATGAAATTTGAAATTCAGTATTTATTATATTTATTTATAGGCTGGCCAGTTTGCTCATAATATGATTGATCAATTGTAAGTATCTAGGTATTACCTATTATTATGTATTACCCATATTATATACCTACTTCAATTTTCTACTGAAAAATGAATAAGCATAAAACTTTTGAGCAAACCTAGCTTCTACGAGAATTTTTTGATACCTACAGCCAAAAAATAAAACCAAATAAAACACATTATTATAAAACCTTAAAAAAAACATTCCTCATTTCACGGTTTAAAAAAGTTAATTTTATAATTTGTTTTGCTATTTACGTTTAAACAATATATAGGTTAATATAAAATATTTTTATCCACCTATGGACGCTATGGACTACGGCTATAGTATACGCCTATAAGTATATAGGTAGGTACTATACCAAAATATAGGTCAGTAAATACTATATAAAGTATAAAACATAAGCATATAATAATGTAAGTACTGTAACTTTTTTTTGAACTATTGGTATTTGAAATGTATAAATACAATTTGATTATTATAACAAATAACAAAAATAAAATTTCGAATATATTTTCCAATTTTTATGCATATTTTTATATTTTTTTTTTTTTTTTAAGACATTTGACGGTTTTTTAATAAAAAATACAAAAAAATAATTATTTTATATTGTATTATCTGAATCTGAATTCAAGTTTGATTATCTACATATTTACATATTATATAAATTATATACAAATTATCAGTTATTTATTTTGGGAACTTGATATTGGTAGAGGTATACTATGTATAAGTTGATTAATATTTTAATTATAATCTACTTAAGAATATGTTATTAGCGCAAACAATTTTCATTGAAAAACTCATGTTAGCATTTCTCATTATTAAGAACTTACAAACATCTTAGAAATATAAAACAAAAAATAAATGTTAGATAACAACATTATCTAGTGCCCTACGTAGCCTTTTATATTTAAATTTTATAAAAATCAAAAAAGTTAATTTTTTAATAGCTTATAAAACGTGTTTAAATAATGCATATATTACAAAAAAGCTACGCGCTAAATATTGTTGTTCTTTATCATTTATTTTCATTTCATATATCTACGATGTTTTTAAGTTGTTATAAAATATGATAAACGCATAAGTAATATTTTCAATAATAATATATCCTATCCAGTATTTGACGATCTTTTGCTCTTTAAATTTAGAAAAACAACTGCATAAGAATGTATAGGTATTTTAAAACATGACCAAAAAGATAAACCGAATTTATAAATAAATAATAATAAATTGTAAAAATCTACACTAAATAATTGATGCATATTGATGTGTACCGATGAAATACTTATATTTTCGCTATCGGTAAATTAAGAATTTTTGGTTTCAGATAATTAGGAGTCTGCAAACTGGGAGTATAGGCGAATCGGAAATGAACTTCTCCATTAAACATTGCGTAAGTCATAACATCATATTATGCATTAGTCGAATCAGAATCAGACCGTTTTAGTATAAACTAGTACCTATTATAGGATATATCCATATTATAAATGCATACAATAATTAAATTACTTATTTTTTATTAAAATTAATTAATTAGCAAAAATCCGTTTTTTTGAGTAATACCATTAAAAAATAGTAAGTACCTACCGTAAAATCCCGATTAGGTTATTTCCACTTTCCACTATATTATTTTCTTTTATTTACTATAAAGTAAGTGTTGCTCATTGTTATATAAGTGTTTTAACTCAAATACCTGTACTTTTAAATGCATTTTTATTAATTATGAGTAAATGTGTTTTTAACACTAATATTGTAATTGTAGGGATTATACACAACTATAAAAAAAATACTGACACGAGACCATTCATAAATTACTTTATAAAAAAAATAGATATTTAAATTTATTTAAATATTTTTAGATTCTGAACGTAGCGAGGAATGTATAATAGTTTTACAGTGATGTATTTTTATTTTATATTTATAGTTGTATATACATTTTTCGGATAGGAGTCGAGTTGGAATTTTCAGGTAGAGGTTTCTGATCAAAAATTAGTTCTAGTATTTGGTACCTACTACTTACTAGTTACTGTCTACTTTAAAGAGATAATTTTACGATGTTTCCAGTATAAATAAATATATATATATATAAAGAGAAACTTAAATTGGAAAATTCTAATGCTAAAATTAAAATCTTTAAAGTTTAAATTTACAATAAATAGATATTTTATTGACGTAGTAAAAACGAATCTTTTTGACCATTTTTCAATAATTCATTAAAAATGTTGAAATGTTATTTATATATATATATACATAGGTATATGTATATAAAAAAGCATGTGTCATTTTTTTTTTGTAGTAGTAGAATAGGAGTTTTTAGGTAAAGATTTTTCTGTTTTTTAATAGAAAATGTATTCTAGTTGACACTTTCAAGAGATAATTTTAGATTTTATCAGTAATTTTCTTAAGCGTAAGAAAAGGTACAAAATAAAAAATAAAATAAAACGAAGTTTTGTTGTAAATTAGAAAACTATATTTGTATTAGGTATACTACCAAACTTTGGACAGAATCGTTTTTAAAAATTACCTGTACCTACAGTACTATCCACGGATTCCGTGATAGGTATAGGTACCTACTTACTATCTACTGCGCAAAACCTCTTAAAAATTGAATAATTTTTATACATTTTTAAACAAATATCACGATCACGCTATAATGAAAAAATGTATGTTCTTACATAGGACCAATTATTATTATCGAATACTTTGATTTATAAAATTGCCTATACAGAACTCCTTGAAATCCGAGCGTATGACGTTCGTTATAAATTATTATTGGTTGTAAGTGAGTGGGTATTCAAAGTTATTAAGGTAAAGTACTTATCTTGTAACTATTGGTAATAATAATTATTAATTACCTACCGTTAAATAATTATTAACCGATAATTTTATACACGCCTACTGAATTATTATACAAAACGATTTTGTATTTTGCGTTAAACCTACCGTGCGGAGATTTGTTGGTTGCACTGATACGCGGAGACGATTCGCAGTAGCCAAGCAAGCTCTCCAGCTGACACGGAAACCGCCGCGCCGATAACGGAGCACGTCGGGTCAACGAGCGAACTTTTCCGACGCCATTTTACCCGTTTATCGCACACGCTTCTGTACCCGTGTGGTTTCGCTGAAATTTTTTCTGTGAAATACTGAACGGCAATACGTTGGCGTTTGTCATCGGGCCATCGCCTCATTAAATCGCGACTGTGGAGCGTTAAAAAAGGTACGTACCGGCTTTAATTAATTGCTAAACGAACGATGAAAATATTATAAGCACATACCTGCCTAATTGATGAAAATGTGCCTGCCGTATTTGGCCGTCATGGTGGTGGTTTATAATAACATGGTTCCGCGTTCACCGTCTCACAGTTTGAGTATGAAAATGTTCGCGAGCGCCGTACAGATATTTTAGGCGTAAAATCTTGAATCGCGGCGCCTTGTTAACCGGCCGTTTTTTTTTTTTTTAATGTCGCGGGCGCGCACGAGGTCCTTATCCGCGGTAAAGACCCGGCCACACGGCCGTCCAAAACGAAAACCGTACGTTTCAAATGGGAATTGCTCGGCGATTTCGATCGATTTATCATGATGATGTAGGATTATTAGGCTTTTATTTATAATCTGTAGGTATTCGCAGGTAGCGTCCGTTTACGCGTTATAGTCGTGTAAAAACGTTTTTTCAATAGGTACACAATTTTCACGAACGGTTTTTTCATTCCATTCGCCGCGTCGTTTTCCGGAATAATCCGACTAGGACGATGTTAGGTAGGTAACCTACCTAATATACCTATTTATATTTAACTCGTCCATATCGTGAAAGAATTGTATTTTTTTTTACTCTTTTCCACTTCACTTTGTTGCTTCGCAAAAAGTGTCTGGGATATGAAAAAAGTACTTAATATTTCTAACGGACGAACTTGGTTTGGAAGTTTGAGAAGTTGCCGTTAAACACGCGCGACAACACATACCTACCTAAATAACATAATGTATAATGGATACCTATTGTAGTATTTCACATTTGACGTACCCCTAGGTAGGTATTAATCGTGATATCATCGTGTTTTACAAAATGCATTTACTTTGCCATGTTACTTACCCGCCGAAGTTTTTCACTACAAATCGCGAGATATTTTCATTTTAAACTTACCCCCCACCCGCTCTCGTGCTGCCAAAAACGTGACGCTGGTGTTGTAATGTAATCTCGTATTATTAATGTGTTGGCGTACCACGCGCATAAACTGTAAATTCGTGAAGTTCAAAAGCCCGTAACTTTTAAACTTCTACGTCCTTCCTACCAAATCTGATTTTATCATATTTATTTTCATTGAAAACTAGGTTCCTACATGGGAATCATAAAAAAAAAAATTAAACTACATTTGTTCTGCGACTTTCTACATACTACGTGGTTATATTATATTCGTCGCTACAAAATGTGCATTTATGTATTTACGATTTGTAACTAATTACCTACCATAGGTAAAACTGAATTTTTAATTTTAGCGTAGGAATTTATTTCAATTAGTTTTTAACCAATTAAAATTAAAATATTAATTTCAACATTTGTACCTATAGGTAGCCTATTAAAGCTTAATAAGCTAAATGAAAATATGCATTTAATATACTTACTAGATATGTATTATTTTAATCATACACAAACAAAAAATATGAAATTATCACATCATAGGTGTCCACTAGATCGGAAAGCTGGGGTGGCGGAGTGTGGTACCAGAATAAAACTCTTGTAAATGAACATTGATGCGTTGACTAGGAGGTTGGCACGCCGTTTTCTATTGCTTTCGAGACTTGTCTCTTAAAATCCGCGCTGCTCCGACCTAATGGACGCCCAGCTTAAGACATAAATTCGTCCTGGACATCTATTATAGATCAACTCATGATGTCTGCTTTTATGTATGCAGAATTAAACGTTTAAAAATAATGGCCTATTATAATTCCATATATTATATTAAGGTAATGTTCGGAAATAATTCAATTAATATACCTAGTGATATCTCTTGGAAATACAAAGTCGTCAATATTATATGTATTCCAAACATTTCCTATGTTTATCAAATTTCAGGCACCGTAGGGGAGGATGTAAATTTATTTTGCCATTATTATTTATCAATTATTAATGATAAATCATAAGTAGGTATTATAAAAATAGTACATATACCTAAATACGACCAACTTAAAGTGTATCAATTGTATCTATGTATATTTTTTTATCCTTTTCCTCCCCGAGTTTTAGTCTTGTTGAAGTATGTCTAAACCAACTTGCTATCTGGACTTACAGTTATAGTTGTAGTGTCAGATTTTGTGATATTTGGACGATGACATTTCACTCTTATCAGTATCTTCAACAATTAATTTAATTTTCTACCCAAATTTAAACGTATTATTTAAAATTACTAGGTTTCGTATTGTTGAAAAAATAATAGGGTATGGAAATAAAAATAACTAGAGAACAAATAAAATGTATATTAAAATAAAATAAAATACTATTACCAATATTATGAAGATATAGATTACTTTATTTACTACAGTAGGTATAACTAATTTTGAATAAAACTTCATGAGAAATAAACATTATTATAATATAAACAGTTTGCCTCATTACCTATAGGTACTGCATTCGCAGAGAGAATAGGATTGTTTGGCGCATACGACTGATGAAAGTTCAGGTTGATCCGAATTTATCCGGGTTATCTTAAGGTGGCTATCCCCTTTCTGTGACGAAATGTCATAATATACAAAGTGTATAAAACGACCGTGTTTAAAGAATCACGAGCTGTCGAAAACTGTATTATGCCTATAACCAACCACGCTGTAATCACAAGCAATAAAAGTTTCGGTGTACGATCAATCGATTAGTGGCACACAATATTATGAGCGCATTATTGGTGTAGCCGATAGATGTTGCAGTAAGGTAAAATGAGAATTGGTTTCTGCACACTCCTAACCTCTCCGCAAACACAGTATATAGTTCTTTAATCTAATGAAATATAATAGCCAATAGGTACTGTGAAATGGGGTGAATTGCAACAGTAAACAAAAAATAAGTATTTAATCTTTCCCACATATTCAATGATCAATATTAAATATTAATATTTTGACATACTGATATACTTATAAAAATAATAATATTGAAATTAGGTATAACCTGTCCAGTTCATCTGAGCCCTCGGGTGACGTCTTAAGTCTGACTAAATCAGGGGTTCAAAATATTAATTGTGATTCCTACAACGTGTGACTTTTATATTAATCATGGATATTATTGGGTTGGGTAATCAGTACTTTTTTATGAATATTCCACACAGATAACTTATAATAAAAAGTATATAAGCAATACACCTATTTTTCCACAAGTTTAATAACCCCTACAAATTTAAAAATTTGCCCCAAGGGCGCAGATGAACTGTGGACGGGTTATAATGTAAATTTTTATACTAGAAAAACTACTATTTATTTTTATTACATTAAGTTTGTTAGGACATTAAATGGAGTTATTTTATATTTAAATGTTATTTTATTTAAAAAATATTTATTACCAAGTGTTGTTTATTATTACTTAGTAAATTGTAATTATTTTAGAGACAAAAAATCATCAGATTAAAGTACATTTTTTTTAGATGATTTACAACAGTAAAATATTTATTTTTTATTTGTTCACTTCCAATAAGAAACTATAATTTATTAATATCTTCGATCATATACTATGAATTGAGTCCTACCGCCTATTTTAGTAATGCAATTCACCTGTGTTCAACATGTACAGGTATTTATACAAAAAGTCGTTAGAACAAACTTACAATACCTTCTGCACATGCACAAGTTTGATTTGTTATCATAATCTGTGATTGTAACTTTTAGATAATGTCTGCAGTTAAACTAAGAGTATGCACAATAAGGATTGCTTATTCGATAGGAGACGAGTCACACATTTTTGACATGATAATATATACAACATATATATATCCACAGCATATGCTCTAAGATTAATATATAGGTATATATCTACTATATGTGAAGCCACATTTCCACGACTTACATGACTAGTATATATGAATATCAATTAATCATAGTATCCAAAAATAGTCGAATATGCTGGTCAAATATACTGTTCCCACGCTTGGTGTATAGTGACAATTAATCGTACTCATTACTTACATGAATAATATTATCTTTTTCATGTGACTAGTTACTGTATAGTATAGGTACCTACCAGAGATCAGCACGGGCTTATAATTTTTTTTTTTTGGGCCGGTTATGTGTTGTCCAATGTAACCGGACTTCAGTTAATAATAACAACTGATTTTGACAAATTTAGTGATTTGATTCTTCGTATGGTTGAATACGTAAAATATTACACAGTAACGCATAGTCCTAATATGATATTATAATATATTGTATGGTTAACGACGAGATTTTGTTACCAAAATAGTATAATAATAAATATGATTATTTCAGTATATGGGTTTTCTCTTTGTCTTTTTCACATGCCAGCACAATGTATATGTGCGTGATTCGGGCTTAAAACAAAAAAATTTGGGCTGGGTTTGAACTTAAAATAAAAAAAATACAGGCCGGGCTTGGGCGGGTATAATATTATAATTTTAGTTCAGGGTCGGATCGAACCTGGAAAATTTGGACCGTGCTGATCTCTGGTACCTACTGTATAATGGCATATATTTGTCGCGTCATGGGAACATTACCACAGTTATTATTTTACTGATAACAATCTCTTTGACTTTTGTCACTTTTACCGACAATTTGTGGGAAAGTGGCGAGTAACAAATAACAGCATCCCGTGATGATACACAAATATTGAATATTCGTTGTACACGATTCGTGGGAATGAGACTTAAGCAAAAAATAATTAATTTTGAGTTCATATATTACCTATGTAGGTTAAATAAAAAAAGACAACCAAAGAAATTTAGACTAAAATTTTAAGTTCCTAGTTCTTAATTGTTATTGTAAAATGAAAAAAAAAAAAATTTTTTTGTTGCAAGTGGTCTTTTTTGAGGGTTTAAAATAAAAATTAATTGAAAATAAAATTGTTGCAATTGTTATAGGTACCAATATTAAAATTAATATAATCAATATTTTAAAAATTCAGTTTTACCAATGGTAGGTAATTATTTATAAATCGTAAATACATAATTGCACATTCTGTAGCGACGAATATAATATAATAATATAACCATGTAGTATATAGGAAATCGCAGAACAAATGTAGTTTAGCGCAGTTTAATATTTTTTTTATTTTATTATTCCCATGTAGGAACCTAGTTTTCAATAAAAAATAAATATGAAATCAGATTTAGGGCCTGAAGAACCTAGTTTAGAAATTATGGGCTTTTGAACTTCACGAATTTACAGTTTATGCGTGCGGTATGTCAACACATTGATAATACAGGATTACATTACACCAGAGTCACAATATCGATAAGGACTTCTTACATGTTATTTGTAATGATATATTTAACTTATTTAGTTAACTTTTTGTGTATGCAAAAATACAGTTTGTCCCTAATTTTTCCATACAGAAAACCAAATTTGTTTTGGGCTATTCTGATTTTGTATAAATATGTAAAATAACAATTTTTGTGATTATAATATTTATATATTTGTTATATAATAAATAAAAGTATTATATTTTTATATACTTAGGCCCTAAATTTTTTCTAAAAATAAAGTTTAAATTGTAATTATTAGAAAAAAAATTGTATACATAACTGGGGCGGATACAGAAATATTTATGGGGGGATCTTATACCCTTTGGTGATTTTGTGGGTACTTATATATCTATATGTCTAAATTATGTCTCGCACACCCTCTATGCCCCCTATATATAAGTAAATCTAACTATTTTTAAATATTCACAATTAGTGTGAAAGTAGTAAAAAGAGTATTATAGCCAGAATTCATTCCCAAGCAGAACCACATTGAATTGTGCATTTTTTAAATTTTTTTTATTTAACATCCATACATTAATTAATTAATTTGATTAAATATCAATTTTACTACAGACATACAATTCATAATCTTTATTATATATATTATGATTTGGACATTTAAATGTAATATTTAGGCACATAAAAAGCTCTAAAATTAAAATAACCTATAAAAAAACCGAGGGATTAACTCGGGGCTTTTTTTAGGGGACATGGCATCCAGTTTATAATGGTATATGGACATCCCCAAACAATGACATTTCTCCCGTGCAAAAATTAAGTATGATAGTAAAATCTATCTTCGTTAAAAACACTTATCACAAAAGTTTTTTTTGAAAAATCTAAATTAATTAAAAAAACATTAGTTATATATAACAAAAATTAAGGTTACCTTATTACATACTAATCAATATATTTACTTTTTACCTACTAGCTGCATGTTTGATTTTATAGGTATTTACATATTTACATATTTTATTATTAAAATGTTTTCTCTTTTTTTGTTTATATACCTACCTACCTACCTATCTGCATTAATTTAGTTTATTGAGTATATAAATTTAATTATTTATATTGTATGTTTTTATATTCTAATATTTTTTAATAAAAATTACAGTATTAGAAAAAAGTTTTTTGGCCGTTAGTTTGAGACTGAATTTTCGTAATAGGACCAACACATTTTATTTTTATTATGCCCAGTCCCTATTTTAGTGTACACTATGACACAAAGTGTGCAATACAAAGTAATGAATAAAACAAAGTGATAAATACATTTTGTTACAATATTACTGTATTTTAATATTATATTTTTGTTGGGTCGGATTTAATGTGAAAATTATTTGATACGGATAACAATCATTCTGTGTCTGATATTTTTGAAACTACTACTATGTCGAGGCTTGGCAATGAAATTATCATTCTTGCAGTTTTATGTTATATTACTTATATTACATTGAGTAGCAGCTCACACCAGGTAGAAAATGAGATAGTCACCGAGATTTTTTCGCTGGTGGCGTCAGGTCTCCAGTGCAAGCCGGCCATAATTATTAAACCCGTTCAATAATTTGGTAGCTATTCTTATCATAATTTTTGAGAACTATCTTCGACCCTTAATATATGAAGATGGAACCAGAGCATTAAGAGTTCAAAAAAAAAAATAGAGGATATAAAACTCTTAATTTATTTTAACTCACTCCTTATAAACAAATTATTTTCTATTACAGATTGGACGTAGACACAATGAAAAAATTTTTAGTGAAAATCGACAATGGTATTAATAGACAAACCATAACAGATGTCCTCAATTCTAAAGATGGTTTGGATGTTAAGACAAAAAACTCAATGGATACATCTTCAGTGCAGAATGATCCAAGCAATAATAATAATGGACTAACTGCAACAAATGACTCCAATTCTAAAGACAGTTTGGATGGTGAAACCAAAAACACAATTGATACATCTTTAGTGCAGAATGATTCTAATATTAATAAAAATAGTTTAACTGTAAATGATGTCCTCAACTCTAAAGATGGTTTGGACGTTATAACTAACAACGAAATGGATACAACTTTAGTGCAGAATGATCCAAGCATTAATAATAATGAACTAACTGCAACAAATGACCTAAATTCTAAAGAAAGTTTGGATTTTAAGACCAAAAACACAATTGATACATCTTTGGTGCAGACTGATTCCAATGTTGATAAAAATGGATTAACGGAAAGTGAAATCCAGAAATCTAAAGATTGTTTTGTACAAATTGAAAGATTAAATCTAAGTACCACTAATGTACTAAATGCACTTAATACGGAAGATGATGATTTGAAAAACAAATCTTCAAAATATAAAAAATTTTATCAAGATTACAAGATTGGTGACATTGTATGGGCAAAACTGGGGACTTTTCCATACTGGCCAAGTGTTGTTTGTCTTAATCCTGAATCTAAGACACACATTAAAGGTATAGTATACATTTAGTGTTTTAAAATACTTAAATTTTCATTTTATTTATTTAAATTATTTTACTAATACCGCAAAATTATTTTTTTTACTTCTTATTGTTATATATGTAATATTTTTAGTACATATTGTCAGTAAAGTTCATGCATAATTATTTTACATTTATTCATATATGTTCAAATACCTAGCTATACTGCAGACCATAAGAGATTATACTTATCTTGCAGATATCAAGTGTAAATCAGTATTGTGTTGTGATAGTAGAATGAAAGGGATGTGTAAACCAAACCTGTTAATGTCAAGACTGAGAGATTTATTAGTTAATGATTTGGTGTGGGCAAGTGTAATTTAAGAGAATGAGGAAACCCTAATTAAGTGAAAGTGAAAGTTGAATTAAATATGTCTAGAGCGGGAAGATTTTACAATAATATAAATAAGGAGGATTTTTAGTCCACTAATTTGTAATCAAAATAGTGTCTGGGGAAAATGCTTTTTTTGAAGAAATTTTTTTCAATTCTATGAAGTCTGTACTGAAATTTAAAGAAAAATATATACTATATAGTATATACCCTTTTTTTTTAATTTTCAATAATTTTTTTTGTGTGATGAATTAAGTAAACTGCTGATAATACTTTTTCAACAAATTGGAATTTTTTTTTTACAATAGGAATTTAAAAATGTTTATTTCAAAAGAATTAGTTTAATTTTAGTTGAACAAAATACCTTAATTTTTTTTATTATAATTTAAAAATATTTAATATTTTGCATATATTATATAAAAGTTACAACAATTCTTGGAATAGTTTATATCATAGTATATAGTACAAAATAAAGATAATAATGGTGAATGACTACCTATGTCCCACACAGTGGAGGCATAATAATATTGTGCAAGTAGATGGGTTTGGTGGTTGGGTTCAGGGGGGAGGAGGGGATTAGTGTCCTATTGTAACGGCCAATTTCTGGTTATGAAAACTCCCAAAGTGTAACTAGACATCGCCTTTAAAGTTCATTATTTTAGTGTAATAAATAAGAATATTAATACCTAATATAAACTCTGTGGACTTTCTTCATTTTGTAATAACTAGTGCAATTTTGGTACCTATTTAATTTTTAAAAATTTTATTTAATTTAATTAAGTAGGTACATATTTATTTAAATATATTATAATAGATGAAGGTTTTCTCAAATTATGTGTGTTTAAATTAATCAGGTGAAAATTGAATTGGGTATAATTAATAAAATAACATAAAATAAAAGCTATTAAAATAGTGATTGCATGCAGTTGTTTTGGTGTTAATTATGTAAATTACCTATTTTATCAGTAGTAAACATCAAATTTAAAATAAGGATATTCATTTTTTAATTTGAAAAAGAGTTAGAAAATGTTGTATAGATCATTTTTGGGTGGGTACATATTATATTTACAACCCATGTAAGAATATAAAATTATATCACTTAGAAAGCAAAATGCTAAAAATCTAAGGAGAGGTAAACCAATCCATGGTTTCACCTTATGCAAAAATCTTACAGTAGATAACTGTTTATTTTGACAAATACTATTCTACAGATTTAGCATGGGCTTATTTTTAAAATATGGAATATAAATTATAGTATTCTAAAAAATTTTATGAAATGCCTTTTTAATTTAGCTTTGGTATGTAATAATATTTTTATATTAATAGTCATAAGTACTCATATATATATATATATATTAGTATGTAATGTTAATATTAAAAAAATTTAAAAACTAATAGTTAAACTATAACTATAGTATATTAATATAATTGACTAACTATACATATAATACAATTTTAGCAACAACTTGTAAACAATGTCAGAATGTCTGATATAATCATATTTTTATTGTTTATTATTGCTTTAAGTTTTTATGAGGGGCTTGTATAAAAAGTATCGGGAACAATTTTTTCCTGATCTAACTACGTCATAGCGCGCTTGCACTGAATGGGCATGATGGTGGGGATTTGACCTTCAAAACTTGACAAGCATCAGTCATCTGAACGTTTGTTCAGGCTAAATCGAGTTTTTAGTAGATCCCTGTAGAGTGACTATGCAAGCTCAAAATGCAGCAAACGATTGAACAGCGGTACACCATCAAATCTTGTGTTGGATTGAAGAAATTGGGTACAGAGACGTTGGATCATGATTCACCAAGTTTTCAAGGATGAAAGCATGTTACAAACTGCAGTATTTAAGTGGTACAAGCTCTTCAAAGATGGCGAAGAGAGTGTGGAGAATGAGAACTGCGCTGAAACGGCCGTTGGAAATTGCATCACATTAATGCACCCTTCAATGTGACCGACTACCTAATGGAAAACAGTGTCGCAGCGATTCTCCAAACCCCTTATAGTCCCAACTTGTCCCCAACCGGATTTTTTCTATTCCCAAAAGTGAAATCTTCCCTCCACTATGGGACCCTAGGTGCTGTCAAAGAAGATTGCATGTGTACCATTAAGGACCTTCCGGAATCTGCCTAGAGTTTTGGAAAAGCTACTAGTAAAAGTGTCGAAGCTCATGGGTTGAACTTTGAAGAATTTTAAGGTTTTGTAGCAATATATAAGATAAATCTATTTTTTCGAAACTTTTCCCAATACTTTTTATACAAACCATGTAGTGTGGTAATTTTCCTAGATACTTTTAAAGAATTTCAAATAAATATAAAAATATATTCATAAAATATATACATTTATTTTTTAGAAACTAAAAATATTATTTGGATACATGTCCGATTTTGTTACGATAATGGTAGACGCAGTTGGATAAGACAAATAGAGCATTATAGTGGAAAATCAGCTTTTCAATCAAAATATCCTTATGGTTTAGTGAGTGTTAAATTAATGATGAATTACTTTTGGCATATAAGACTTACTTTACTTACTATATTTTATCATTATTATTATTTATAGTCTTCCATAAAGAATAAAGTAAAACAATTGAAGGCGTGGAATTCTGCTGCTGATGAAGCTGATCGTTTGTTATTAATATTGGATAGGTAATATTTTATATTATTTTTAATACTCATTATTACATTTTATTGATTCTCATTTAAAAATTAATATTTCAGAGATGTAAGAATAGTGCAATTTTTCAAATTGTTTTCTGAACTAGATAATCCAGACTGTTTAAACGCATCTGCTTCAAATAATGAAACTGTAACTGTAAGTTATTTTTATACATTTTATCATTATATCTTAACCTTCAGTAGGAGGTCAAACAGGATAAATAAATACATTTTTGACATTGGTGTAGGTTGATATTTTATCTTCTCTACCTTTCATTTATGTCATTTTTAGATATCAAGTTTTATGAATCATTATTATTTATATCAATTTGTTCATTATATATCTGTGTACCAGTGCTTAAAAAACATTACTGCAGTAATAATAAAAAAAAATTGATCAAAATATTGTCGTATACGTCAATGTAGGTTTCGACGTATACGGCAATACAAATTAATAAAACAAATCTTAATACAATAATAAACGTATATCAATATAAAACATCAATATTATATCTCGCCTTTTCGGAGGTCTCTTGCGAGTACCTCCTCGCGGGCGAGACTGGCTATCACAAAGAAAATGTTGGTTTTTATAATCGATATAAATTATAAAAGTGCGACATAAGCATATACAGGCGTGCGTATATGCACACATGTGCATATATATACACTATACAGTATAT